>OY744530.1:111232060-111299560 GCA_963556195.1 Sepiola atlantica | reverse complement strand
TTGAGCATCGTTGAAGTAAATACTGACTATATATATATATATATATATATATATATAGTCTCGGAAGTTTCTCAATCATTAAAACTATATACGGAAAAAAACAAAACATTTTAGTCCCAAGTCGTTAAGTAGAAAAATCACGCATGTAAGTCAATTTATTTTTTGTAGTTACTATATTAGTTTGTTTCCAAGAATTTACACTAGTTTTAACATTATTTAAGGGATATATATATATACACTCAATATATAATTTCATGTGTATATATATATAGAGAGATATATAGATATATATATATATATAAAATAGTAATTATATATGTATATTTTAATAACAAACACAAAACTGTTTAGCTAATGAAGAAAAAAATAAAGGTCAGCTTACGAAGAAGTTGATTTAAATTCTGCTGAAAATCCTCCCCTCCCCCCCCCCCCCCGGCCGTTTCTATGAAACTTTGCAAAACCAATGCTGAGACCTCATTTTTCTTTTTCTCCCATTATTCATAAATTTGCAAATGTTTTCTTTTTCTTTTTTCTTTGCAAGAGAATCCCTCCATTACTTTCAACCCCCCCTTTTTTCTTTTTTTCTTTTTTTACATCATCCCGAAACCAATCGACTTGTATGAATTATTTTTTAAAGGGTGCATTTTTTGCTGACTTTTTGCAGGGTGGAGGTAAAAAAAAAAAAAAAATTGAAACAAATAACAAAAAAAACTCTTATGGAGATCCACGGATGGAACGAACCATCTAAAGGATGGCTGTTGCGTCGCTGCTATATTGGACCTTGCAGTTTAGACGCATCTCCCACCATTCCTCCTCCTCCTGCTCTCTATAATTCTTTTTTACCTGTGTTTCTTTACCCCCCCCCCTCCACACACATTCTCTGTTATTCCTCTTGTGTCATACCCTACCCATTTAATTCTTAGTCCCCCCCCCCCTCGAATACGCTTAAAGCCATTCTGGCAGATCCGATGAATTGACTTGTCGTCCGCGTGCATGTGCAGCTGCAGATTTGCTCCTCTCTTTTCCCCAAATTTGTGGACGCTTTTTACTCCGACTTTCATTAAAAATGGGTTGAACAACAACAACAAAAAAAAAAGATGCAAAAAAAGAAAAACCAAAAATCTTCCTTCTCTTTCTGCCAACGATATCTCTTCCTTATGTAAATGTGTATAAAGAGTAAATATCTATGATGTGAGACAAACCATTTGCCTTTGTTTTTTTTTTTGTTTTTTTTTTAAATATTTTACACCTTCCTTTTTCTAAGCAGCAAAATTGTCGGAGCTGAAGAAGGCACATGATTATCTGAATGGATACCATTATCCACCATGAAAAAAACCTTTGTCAATCGGATACATTGATGAGAATGGGTGAGAGTTTTCGGGTTAGTAGATGTAGAACAGTTAAGGTAGCAGGGTCAGCCCCCAGGGGAATACCAAGGAAAACATGGGAGGAACTGATTAAGGAGGACTTGAGAGAAAGAGGGATAAATAAATTCCTGGGCAGAGATAGGTTAGCTTGGAAGTCAATTTCTAAAAGTTACCAAACACATGCCAGTATGTAAAATAGACGTAAAACCGAATATGTGGTTATTTACGCACTTAAAAATGCTCAGAAATATACACACCCACTGTCTGTGTAAAATAGCAAATTGTGTTCACTTAATTAAACAGTTTATTCGGTTTTTGCCCGAGAGTTGACCCCAAAAATTCTTTGAAATAAGATTCAAGTGTAGTATCAGACAATTGGAATACCTATGTTGAATTTAATTTTGTAATGAAGTTATATTTTTGAATAGGATTAAAAAAAAGTTATTTGTTTGGGTTGGAATGAAAGTTGGGGGAGAAGGGTTAAATAACTTTGAAAACATTCGATATTTTAATACATGAGAATTTGATGATATTAAAACAAAAAATGAGTAGGGGTATCTGAAATAAAATTGCTTTTTAAAAAAAAATTAAGGTAACTTGTTTGGTTGATGGCATCTGTTGTGCAGGGATTTGTTTATAACTTACAATTTAGAAGTTGATCACAACTTGTTGATACTAGGACAGTTCAGCGGTAGCAAACTTGCGGAAACTAATGAGCACAAATTCTAAGCATTTGTTCATAAAATAAGACAATATTTGTGAATAGAAGTATGTGTTAAAGAATCCTTTTGAAATATACTCGTGCGATGGTCGCGAGTAAAAAAAAACAAAACAAACGTCCTCCTCTGCCGATCGGGTGTTTTCAAATGAGGAATATGAAAACGTTTCGATGTTTCACAAATGAACGAGTGATGACGACAAAGGAAAATAAGTCCGTAAGAACAAGTTGAAGAACGTCAGACACGGGTGTTTCTCGTGTTTCAGCAATTGAAATTTTAAAATAAAAATCGTTGGAAACGGTTATTAGAAATGAGGAATATGAAAACGTTTCGATGTTTCACAAATAGACGAGTGAGATATCTATATATATATATATATATATTCCATCTTTAAATCTCCTTTCACTGGACACCTTATCAACGGACATTTACCAACTGGACAGACCCCATATTTTTTACACGCACATTCTCACTCTCCATTACTTAATATTTTTTTGAATTTTGGCTTTTCCACTGCCAACTTATCCATCTATGTAATTCCTCTGATGATAAGATTTTAATCTTTGAAAAGCCTTGGCTTAAGGAAAGAATAATAAACATGTTTTTACCGAGTATACCTTGCATTGAACAATCGAAGGCAGCATCTTCTCTTGCAGGCAAGTATTGTTGAATATAAGAGACAACTTGTGTCTGGATATCCTTTCAATAGTCCGAATCAGGATCTTAGTTTCGGAGGGGAATTGGCTGATGAATTTGCCATAGTTTGGATTTGTCTCCCAAGTAGGTCCATCTTCGGGGGAATGACGTTAATCAGGTATAGACCATGTGTTAGTATTATAAAAATATATTTTGGTAATAATTGACGTTAAAAAAAAAATATTTTGTTAATAATTGACGTTTAAAAAAAATATTTTGTGAGCCTTTCAAATTTGAAAGGGATTTGGAAGAAGCATTTAAAATGTCAAATAGAAAGCAACAATTTCAGATTTTCAAATTCGTAGCAAATCTTCATTTAATCTAAAGATTGAAAGTTTTGAAAGGTGAATAGATTAAAGCAACGTTACTGTAACAAAATTAGTTAACAATTTGGTTCAATTAATCATTTATTAACCAAACAATTTCGTAATAATAAAATTTCAATATCAAAATCCCGTATTCGGGTTATTCGAACGTTCTTATCTTGGATGTTAGTCTCACAACTTTTCGGCCGACGTAACCTCCGACCTTCTTCAGATGTATCCTGCCAAACTCAGGAACCTGCATGGAATTTAGAACAGAAGTCTTGAGTAATTTGTAATTGTTTTCTTAGTATCGCCTGCACCGACTACTGAACCTGCAGAAGACTGTCACTTAGAACGGATTATTACTTTAGCACTTTATACGCCATGGGTTGTTATAGACAATTCTAGTATGAATTTTATATATATAGCTATATATATATATATATATATATATATATATAGCTATATATATATTTATAGGAGCATCTTAAGTGAGGAGTGGTGCAGCAAGATGTTTGTTCACATTACATTTAAATTTCTGCACCTTGATACAGTCAGGCGAGCAGGGAGGGAATTCCAAAGGTTGGCAGTTCGAAGAAATAAGCTATTAGAGTAGAAAGCCTTCCGTCATCTGAGGACCTCTACAGTGAAGGGGTGGAATTTTGCTGATTGTCGGGTTGGTCAGGAGTATTTATGTTGAGAGGGAACCAGTGCAGCAAGTTCATCGGAGCACATTCCAGTGAAGTACTTGCAAAACAGACACAGTGATGGGACAGGGACTGGAGCTTGGTAGACAGTGTAGGACCTATTAGATTAGAGGCTCTTTTTTTTAACCCTGTCTTAGAGGGAGAGACTAGCGGTTGGTGCACCAGCCCGGATGTGACAGCAATACTCAATGCATGGGCGAATAGTGGTTTTGTAGAGATATAAGATATTGGTAGGTGTGAGAAGTTTTCTAGCATGGTAGAGGGAGCCCACCTTTCTTGGCAGTATATTCTATGTATTTGTCCCAATTCATGTTACTTGTGAATGTTAGACTGAAGAGTTTGATTGTTGGACTCTGGATAGGGTGTTATTAGCCATGGCAATCAATGGTTGAAAGGGTTTCTTAGAATTGGTAAAGGAAAGGAGTTTTATCTTAGTAGCATTAAATGTTACCATCAATTTGTGGCCCCCATTCCACTGCAGACTGGAGGTCACTTTTTAAGGATTTAGTCATCGCTTTGGATGTGTGCATTCGTTTTATCCACATCTCAAGAATAGTGTGGTGTCATCAGCAAATATACCCATCTCACATGCAATTGCATCAGGGAGGTCGTTTATGAAAAGTAGGAATAAAAAAGGTCCAAGAATACACTCCTGGAGTTCACCCGCATAAATGTCATGTTGTTTAAATAAAGGCCATCAAGCATAACATGTATTTTTGTTTTAGCTAAGAAGAATCTGATTATATTTAATATTCATCCAGTAATACTGTACAAATTCATTTCCGACCTTGTGTCACATCTTACTGCTGTGGGAGGTAGATAAATAACCTGTACAAATTCATTTCCGACCTTGTGTCACATCTTACTGCTGTGGGAGGTAGATAAATAACCTGTACAAATTCATTTCCGACCTTGTGTCACATCTTACTGCTGTGGGAGGTAGATAAATAACCTGTACAAATTCATTTCCGACCTTGTGTCACATCTTACTGCTGTGGGAGGTAGATAAATAACCTGTACCAAATTCATTTCCGACCTTGTGTCACATCTTACTGCTGTGGGAGGTAGATAAATAACCTGTACAAATTCATTTCCGACCTTGTGTCACATCTTACTGCTGTGGGAGGTAGATAAATAACCTGTACAAATTCATGAGAAGACCTTGTGTCACATCTTACTGCTGTGGGAGGTAGATAAATAACCTGTACAAATTCATGAGAAGACCTTGTGTCACATCTTACAGCTGTGGGAGGTAGATAAATAACCTGTACAAATTCATTTCCGACCTTGTGTCACATCTTACTGCTGTGGGAGGTAGATAAATAACCTGTACAAATTCATGAGAAGACCTTGTGTCACATCTTACTGCTGTGGGAGGTAGATAAATAACCTGTACAAATTCATGAGAAGACCTTGTGTCACATCTTACAGCTGTGGGAGGTAGATAAATAACCTGTACAAATTCATTTCCGACCTTGTGTCACATCTTACTGCTGTGGGAGGTAGATAAATAACCTGTACAAATTCATGAGAAGACCTTGTGTCACATCTTACTGCTGTGGGAGGTAGATAAATAACCTGTACAAATTCATTTCCGACCTTGTGTCACATCTTACTGCTGTGGGAGGTAGATAAATAACCTGTACAAATTCATTTCCGACCTTGTGTCACATCTTACTGCTGTGGGAGGTAGATAAATAACCTGTACAAATTCATTTCCGACCTTGTGTCACATCTTACTGCTGTGGGAGGTAGATATATAACCTGTACAAATTCATGAGAAGACCTTGTGTCACATCTTACAGCTGTGGGAGGTAGATAAATAACCTGTACAAATTCATTTCCGACCTTGTGTCACATCTTACTGCTGTGGGAGGTAGATAAATAACCTGTACAAATTCATGAGAAGACCTTGTGTCACATCTTACTGCTGTGGGAGGTAGATAAATAACCTGTACAAATTCATTTCCGACCTTGTGTCACATCTTACTGCTGTGGGAGGTAGATAAATAACCTGTACAAATTCATTTCCGACCTTGTGTCACATCTTACTGCTGTGGGAGGTAGATAAATAACCTGTACAAATTCATGAGAAGACCTTGTGTCACATCTTACTGCTGTGGGAGGTAGATAAATAACCTGTACAAATTCATGAGAAGACCTTGTGTCACATCTTACAGCTGTGGGAGGTAGATAAATAACCTGTACAAATTCATTTCCGACCTTGTGTCACATCTTACTGCTGTGGGAGGTAGATAAATAACCTGTACAAATTCATGAGAAGACCTTGTGTCACATCTTACTGCTGTGGGAGGTAGATAAATAACCTGTACAAATTCATGAGAAGACCTTGTGTCACATCTTACAGCTGTGGGAGGTAGATAAATAACCTGTACAAATTCATGAGAAGACCTTGTGTCACATCTTACTGCTGTGGGAGGTAGATAAATAACCTGTACAAATTCATGAGAAGACCTTGTGTCACATCTTACAGCTGTGGGAGGTAGATAAATAACCTGTACAAATTCATTTCCGACCTTGTGTCACATCTTACTGCTGTGGGAGGTAGATAAATAACCTGTACAAATTCATTTCCGACCTTGTGTCACATCTTATTGCTGTGGGAGGTAGATAAATAACCTGTACAAATTCATGAGGAGACCTTCATGCCAGACCTTGTTAAAAGCTTTTGATATATCAACCGTTACCGCCCTAGCTTCACTAGCCTTGTTCAATGTATGGTATATGTGTTCCGCGATGCCTGTTAGGATATCTGCAGTAGAACGGGTTCGCTTAAATCCATACTGCCGGCCCAAAAGAAGTTTGACATTAACAAGGTGGCAGACTATCGCTTGATTGATTAACGATTCAAAGAATTTAGCGAAGAGTGGGAGAAGACTGATGGGGCGATAATTTTGTGGGTCAATTCTTTTACCAGAATTCTTGAACACTGGTAACAAAATGGCAATTTTACAGCTATCAGGGAAGCAAGATTCGGCAAAATGAAGGATATAAATGCCATGATAGGTTACCTTCACTCTCTCCATTTCTTACAAAATGGAAAATATGAAAAACATGTTTTATTTACATTTTATTATCTTCGAGTTATTTCCCTTGTGGTATTTCATGAACAGAGTTCTTGCCCTTTGTATCCTGTAGAATTTAGTGATAGCGACGATATTAGAATTCCAAAGTGATGATTTATTTTTTTTTAGCAATTTCCATGTACGATTAAACTTGCAATAACTTATTTTTTGTTGTTTTTTTTTAAAATAAAAACATCGCATAAAACCATTATATTCAATAAGTTGTTTTGAAATAGTGCTGAGCGTCAATTTTTAGGATTTCTCAAAAGTTAATGTTAACCCAATATTAATCAACATTATCTGCATGAGTTATCTCCCCTTGCCCATCGTTTATGTCATCTCGTATAAAATCTGAAATAATCCAGTTATTTCTCTTGGATAAAAACTACAAAGCTGACACTTTATGAACAAATTTCTGAGATTCCGATCCAGATGAATTCCGAAGATTAGTGTCAACGAAGAAGAAATCCTTCTAGACTGAGACAATTCGTAAAATAAACGTTTGTAAAAAGAAAAGTTATACGATGATTCTTAGATATTTGTTAACAATAGAATTCTATAAAGAATAAAACCTTCCGTTTCACAGTCACGATTTACCGACTAAAGTGTGACCTATTTGCGTTAATAAAAAAAAAAAAATATTTTTTTTTAAAACATAGTTCACCCCAAACAAGGCAGGCCGCCACTGTAGACGTAAGGGGCTACTGAGAAAAAGAAAAGGGGAGAAGGTAGGGGGTGGTCAACCTAGATTGGGATCAGCACAGCGAGGTGTCTGTTTACATTAGTTTTAAATTTCTGCATGTCTGTACTGTTGGGGAAACAGGGGGCAGGGAGGGAGTTCCAGAGGCCAGCAGTACGAGGAAAGAAGCTATTTGAGTAGAAGGCTCTCCGACATCTGGGGACCTCCACAGTGAATGAATAAGATTTAGTTGATTGTCGTGTTAGTCTAGTGAATTTACGTTGAGGGGTCACCAGAGTAGCCAATTCATCGGAGCATAATCCATGGAAGTATTTGTAAAACAAGCACAAGGATGCTACATTGCGGCGATGGGACAGAGGCTGGAGCTTGGCTGACAGTGAGGGACCTATTAGGTTGGCGATTCTTTTTTGGACCTTGTCAAGGAGGGAGAGACTAGTAGATGATGCACCAGCCCAGATGTGGCAACAATACTCGATGCATGAGTTGATGGTGGCTTTGTAGAGATACAGGATAATGTCAGGTGTGAGGAGTTTACTAGCACGGTAGAGGGAGCCAACCTTCTTTGCGTATATATTATGTAATAGCTGAATTCGAGTATAAGTACGAAGTCTTATATTTTCAATTATGAAAAAAAAAGTCAGAAAATAACGTATATTTTTGTAAATGTCGAAATACTTCGACGCCAAGGGGTAGCTTGTAGATGAGAGTAGGGTCGGTACAAAACGTTGTGAAATATTGCTAAATCGCGACCCCACTCTGTCAGGAGTCAAGTAACAAAAAAGAAAAGGTTCGCAAAAAAGAGGAACTCTCACGTAGTGTAGTTGTCGCCAGAACGTACAACAACTGACTGCCACAGAAGAAAGAAAAAAGCTCTTAAATAATCAGTAATCACTGATATGCAAAATACTATCTTCCGGTGTGGCTAGAAGTACAGAGTTAAAATCATTCTTCACTTTTGACTTGATCAAGCCAAAAGCACCTGGCCCTTCTCTGATCTCCAGCACGTAAGCCAACTAACTTATTTTTTCTCATAAATAAGTAAATGTAAGTAAAATTGATTTTCCAAAGGTTGAAGCAGGGTTAGGGTTAGGCTTCCTAACCTAGACTTGTAAATAGGCCCCCACCTCTGCCAGTATTTTAAAATGAATATTTGTAAATAAGTATTTATTGTTTTTCAAGCAAATAAAATAGATAAATAACAGTAACTTTTACAAAGTGTCCGGGCCCCATGGGGATCGGGTACCCTGGTTACGCGCTAGTATGCATCTTGCTGGTGATGCTAGACCCTGCGTAGAGACGAAGTGGAGATATAAAACTAGTATATATATGATGTGGAAACGAGCTTATTCAAACAACGGAAAAATGCGCCGGTTTGTCTGACAGAGTCGTGTTTGGTGGTCAACACCGATCGTCACTACCACGAGGAGACGGTCCAGATGGGAAGTTAAAGATTAAGCAAAATCCATGATCTTAGCGTTAATTTTAATAAATGTTAACAAAGAGATATGGTTGTTTGAGTGATACGCTTTGGCTTTGTGATTCCATAGGTCTGCTTTAACTGGCAGATAATCATTTAGGCCTGTCATCGTTAATTACGGCGAGAATGAGAAGGCAATTGTTTTTGTGATAACACCACAGACCAGAATGAAAATCCCATTTATTTTAGAGGCAAGGGAGAGATGCGCCCGTCCTCACACCCCCTGAGAGAGGAAGAGACGCAGAGAGAAATATGGCAGAGAAACAAGGTGTGACAATAGAATCTTCAATAAAAGAATTATGTTTTGACGCACGAGACAACAGAACCACGAGAGAACAGAACGAGTAGAGACGGTGAGAGAGCAAGACATGACCGACATCATGCGCCGATGAAGGTGCGCGATGAAAAGAAGTAAACCAAACGAACTAAATCTAATAAATTTCTTATGATGTTACAAATGAAAATGAAATATAATGATGATGACATGATGTCATGACAATGACAATATAATGATGATGACATGATGTCATGACAATGACAATATAATGATGACATGATGTCATGACAATGACAATATAATGGTGAGATGATGTCATGACAATAACAATATCATAATGATGTCATGACAATGACAATATAATGATGATGTCATGACAATGACAATATAATGATGATGACAGGATGTCATTACAATAGCCAATATCATAATGATGTCATGACAATGACAATATAATGATGATGTCATGACAATGACAATATAATGATGATGACATGATGTCATGACAATGACAATATCATGATGATGTCATGACAATGACAATATAATGATGATGACAATATCATGATGATCATATAATGTCATGACAATGACAATATAATGATGATGACATGATGTCATGACGATAACAATATCATGGTGATGACATGATGTCATGACAATGACAATATAATGATGATGTAATGACAATGACAATACACTGATGATGACATGATGTAATTACAATAACAATATAATGATGATGACATGATGTCATGACAATGACAATATAATAATGATGAAATGATGTCATGAAAATGACAATATTATGATGATGACATGATGTCATGACAATGACGATATCATGATGATCATATAATATGACAATGACAACATAATGATGATGACATTATGTCATTACAATGACCATATCATGATAATCATATAATGTCATGACAATGACAATATAATGATGATAACATGATGTCATGACAATGACAATATAATGATGATGTAATGATGCCATGACGATAACAATATCATGGTGATGACATGATGTCATGACAATGACAATATCATGATGATGACATGATGTCATGACAATGACAATATAATGATGGTATCATGACAATTACAATATAATGATGATGACATGATGTCATGACAATGACAATATAATGATGATGACATGATGTCATGACAATGACAATATCATGATGATGACATGATGTCATGCCAATGAAAATATCATGATGACATGATGTCATGACAATGACAATACACTGATGATGACATGATGTCATGACAATGACAATATCATGATGATGACATTATGTCATTACAATGACCATATCATGATAATCATATACTGTCATGACAATGACAATATAATGATGATGACATGATGTAATGACAATGACAATATAATGATGATGACATGATGTCATGACAATGACAACATAATGATGATGACATTATGTCATTACAATGACCATATCATGATAATCATATACTGTCATGACAATGACAATATAATGATGATGACATGATGTAATGACAATGACAATATAATGATGATGACATGATGCCATGACGATAACAATATCATGGTGATGACATGATGTCATGACAATGACAATATCATGATGATGACATGATGTCATGACAATGACAATATCATCATGGTGTCATGACAATGACAATATAATGATGATGACATGATGTCATGACAATGACAATATCATGATGATGACATGTCATGACAATGACAATATAATGATGATGACATGATGTCATGACAATGACAATATCATGATGATGACATGATTTCATGACAATGACAATATAATGATGATGACATGATATTATGACAATGACAATATAATTATGATGACATGATGTCATGACAATGACAATATCATGATGATGACATGATGTCATGACAATGACAATATCATGATGATGAAATGTCATGACAATGACAATATAATGATGATGACATGATGTTATGTCAATGACAATATCATGATGATGACATGATGTCATGACAATAGCAATATCATGATGATGACATGATGTCATTACAATGACAATATCATGATGATGACATGATGTCATGACAATGACAATATAATGATGAGATGATGTCATGACAATGACAATATCATGATGACATGATGTAATGACTATGACAATATCAAAATGATGTCATAACAATGACACTATAATGATTATGACATGATGTCATGACAATGACAATATAATGATTATGTCATGACAATGACAATATCATGATGATGACATGATGTCATGACAATGACAATATCATGATGATGACATGACAATGACAATATCATGATGATGACATGATGTCATGACAATGACAATATCATGATGATGTCATGACAATGACAATATAATGATGATGACATGATGTCATGACAATGACAATATAATGATGATGACATGATGTCATTACAATGACAATATCATGATGATGACATGATTTCATGACAATGACAATATAATGATGACATGATGTCATGACAATGACAATATAATGGTGAGATGATGTCATGACAATGACAATATAATGATGATGCCATCATGTCATGACAATAACAATATCATGATGATGTCATGACAATGACAATATAATGATGATGTCATGACAATGACAATATAATGATGATGACATGATGTCATGACAATAGCCAATATCATAATGATGTCATGACAATGACAATATAATGATGATGACATGATGTCATGACAATAGCCAATATCATAATGATGTCATGACAATGTCAATATACTGATGATGACATGATGTCATGACAATGACAATATCATGATGATGACATGTCATGACAATGACAATATAATGATGATGAAATGATGTCATAAAAATGACAATATTATGATGATGACATGATGTCATGACAATGACGATATCATGATGATCATATAATATGACAATGACAACATAATGATGATGACATTATGTCATTACAATGACCATATCATGATAATCATATAATGTCATGACAATGACAATATAATGATGATCACATGATGTCATGACAATGACAATATAATGATGATCACATGATGCCATGACGATAACAATATCATGGTGATGACATGATGTCATGACAATGACAATATCATGATGATGACATGATGTCATGACAATGACAATATCATGATGGTGTCATGACAATTACAATATAATGATGATGACATGATGTCATGACAATGACAATATCATGATGATGACATGTCATTACAATGACAATATAATGATGATGACATGATGTCATGACAATGACAATATAAAGATGATGACATGATGTCATGACAATGACAATATAATGATGATGACATGATGTCATGACAATGACAATATCATGATGATGACATGATGTAATGACAATGACAATATAATGATGATGACATGATGTCATGAAAATGACAATATAATGATGATGACATGATGTAATGACAATGACAATATAATGATGATGACATGATGTCATGACAATGACAATATCATGATGATGACATGATGTCATGACAATGACAATATAATGATGATGACATGTCATGACAATGACAATATAATGATGATGACATGATGTCATGACAATGACAATATCATGATGATGACATGATTTCATGACAATGACAATATAATGATGATGACATGATGTTATGACAATGACAATATCATTATGATGACATGATGTCATGACAATGACAATATCATGATGATGACATGATGTCATGACAATGACAATATCATGATGATGAAATGTCATGACAATGACAATATAATGATGATGACATGATGTTATGTCAATGACAATATCATGATGATGACATGATGTCATGACAATGACAATATCATAATGATGACATGATGTCATGACAATGCCAATATAATGATGATGACATGATGTCATGACAATAGCCAATATCATAATGATGTCATGACAATGACAATATAATGATGATGACATGATGTCATGACAATAGCCAATATCATAATGATGTCATGACAATGTCAATATACTGATGATGACATGATGTCATGACAATGACAATATCATGATGATGTCATGACAATGACAATACACTGATGATGACATGATGTAATGACAATGACAATATCATGATGATGACATGATGTCATGACAATGACCATATCATGATGATCATATAATATCATGACAATGACAACATAATGATGATTACATGATGTCATTACAATTACCATATCATGATAATCATATAATGTCATGGCAATGACAATATAATGATGAGATGATGTCATGACAATGACAATATAATGATGATGACATGATGCCATGACGATAACAATATCATGGTGATGACATCATGTCATGACAATGACAATATAATGATGATGACATGATGTCATGACAATGACAATATCATGATGGTGTCATGACAATGACAATATAATATTGATGACATGATGTCATGACAATGA
Source organism: Sepiola atlantica (assembly GCA_963556195.1). Taxonomy (NCBI): domain Eukaryota; kingdom Metazoa; phylum Mollusca; class Cephalopoda; order Sepiida; family Sepiolidae; genus Sepiola; species Sepiola atlantica. Next base: position 111,285,731 of record OY744530.1, on the reverse strand, counting down.
CAATATCATGATGATGTCATGACAATGACAATATAATGATGATGACATGATGTCATGACAATGACAGTATCATGATGATGTCATGACAATGACAATATAATGATAATGACATGATGTCATGACAATGACAATATAATGATGATGACATGATGTCACCACAATGACATTATAATGATGATGACATGATTTAAAGACAATAACAATATCATGATGATGACATGATGTCATGACAATGACCATATCATGATAATCATATTGTGAAACAGTGATTTCAGCCGGCGCAATCTGTCTTTTTAGGGTGCACCAGTGTGCATCTCAGCGAGGATGCTGGATCCTACGTAGAAATGAGGTAGAGTTACCACTAGTATATGTTCGGCCCAAATCGGTTGTTTTGGCGAAGAGGGAGAACGGCGCCAGCCTGGCGGGAGAGAACGTGTAGGTTGTCTGTGGCAATTATCCAGATACAATGGATGAGTTTGACCAGCTGAACAATTTGGTCATGGGTCTTTTAGATACGATGGATGTCAACCCGTGGGTGGTCGCGCGAGCCCCCCCCCCCGGGAAAGAAAGGGAATAAGTCTTTTGGTCACTCCCCCCTCCCCCATGGTAGAGAGAGAGGGAGAATGGGTCCTTTACGGTGACAGGAAAGAAAACAACCCAACGAGAGAGAGAGAGAGAGAGAGAGAGAGGGAGAGAGAGAGAGTATGAGTTGTACACTTTTCGTCTTTGTTGTTGAGGCGAGAAGGCAGCACAAACGAGTTAGAACCGAGATCCCGGCCGAGCTGGTCGTGATTCCCTCGGATCCCGAGGGAGCCATTGCCCCGGGCTCCACCATCGTTTTCCAACAGAGATTAACGTCTCAATTAATACCAACAGTCGTAAGAGTCCACACACACCGTTTTGAGTAGACAAGTTATATCTCGATTAGGGATTTGCAATCGTAGAGATTCACACACGCACACAGAGAGAAGGAAGACGGGATAGTTAGAAAAAAAGCCATTATCGAAGAATAGACTTTGGGTTAAAGTTAAAAACCCACCGTTCATTTTTATTAAATAATTATTGTTATGAAAAGACCTAGCCGTTTGTTGAGTTATTACTACTGTTGAATTGTGCGCCGAGTAACTTTGCTATCACAGAGCCCCGAAATCGTCATTCAGCAGACCCGGAGGAGATTCAACGCCACCACAGACGACATCACGAGCCAAAGAAAAGGTGTTCACAGTCAGGAAGGATTCCTGCACCGGGACGGTTCTCATTACATTTGATGCCGTCACGGAGTCACAAGGAAAAAGAGGCGTGGGGTCCCCGTTATATTGGTGCCGCGACCCAGGATCATGGTACTGTGAGGAGTGCCTGGTAACCTCGGGGAAAAAAGAACAAAGCCAACCACGGCCACAGAGAAAACAATTTTTTTTTTACCGGCAAAACACTTTGAAAAAAAAAATAGACAGACAAATTTTAAAAAAACCCACGGGCACAACAAACGATTTTTTTTTGCCGGCAGAACACTTTGAAAAAAAAAATAGACAGACAACAGACAAACCCGTGGCACAACAAACGATTTTTTTTTACCGACAGAGAATACTTTAAAGTTTGGCGGGCATGTACACCCGTGTTTGAAAAAGAGAATAGGAAAAGAAAAGAGATAAACAGTCTGGCGGGCATGTACGCCCATGGTTGAAAAGGAGAATAGAAAAGGAGGAAGGAAAAGAAAAGAGAGAAACAGTTTGACGGACATCGACACGCGTGTTTGAAAAAAAAAAGATAGAAAAAGAGAATAGGAAAAGAAAAGAGAGAAACAGTTTGGCGGGCATGTACACCCGTGGTTGAAAAAGAGAATAGAAAAAGGAAAAGAAAAGAGAGAAACAGTCTAACGGGCATGTACACCCGTGGTTGAAAAAGAGAATAGAAAAAAGGAAAAGAAAAGAGAGAAACAGTCTAACGGGCATGTACACCCGTGGATGAAAAAGAGAATAGAAAAAAGGAAAAGAAAAGAGAGAAACAGTCTAACAGGCATGCACACCCGTGTTTGAAAAAAAAAAGAGAAAGATAGAAAAAGAGATAGACTGAAAGAAAAAAAAACGTTTTTTAGACTTTGAGATCGGTCTGGGATCGCGAACTTTTAGTCAATTGATTGGAAGGCCCAGACGGACTCGAAAAATAATAAACAACCAGCACAGAAGCGGGAGACCACAAGGGCAGCAGAGAAGTGGGGTAAGTGACTCGTTGATTTCTCTTGTTCGCTTGCTCGGTTTTGTCGGTGTGTCGATTGTTGTCCAAACTTTGCACGCGGTTTGGGTAGTTCTGTTGTTGGGGTGGTAAGCTAGAACGCAAAGGGAATGGGTTCGGAGGAAGACCTAGTAAATAGTGTAACAGGTATGGGGAGAGAAGAGACTAGAAAGATAGAAAGGCCGATAGGAGGGATACGAATACCCCCCCACAAAGGGGATCCCGTCGGTTCAATGGAGTGGTTAGCAGTAATTCAGAAGAAGAGGATGATTTATGGACTAGAAAATCACGAGATGGTGCTGCTCGCTCTAGAGGGAGCGAGGGGCCCAGCGTCGAGATTCATTGAGGGGAGGTATGTAGAGAACTCGGGGATCACTTGGACGGAGCTCCGCGAGCAGCTAGTGAGGCAATACGCCAGCGAGCGAACCGCGATTGAGGCCGTACGCGAGTTGACCCGGCTAAGGTTAAGCAATGGCGAGGAAAGGCCTGGGAGAAGGAAAACGGTGGGGGCAGGGCGAGTCCGGGGCCCCGAATGGAGAGAGGGGGCGGAGAGGATCGGGAGGCAGACTCCGATTCTAGAAGGAAGGCATGGGACCTTCGAAATGAGCACGATAGGCCCGCACCGGCAAGGCAGGTATCAGTCCGCTGGACCTGCAGGGGTGAGGGGCATAGAGCAGCAGAGTGTCCCACAAATTATGGGCGCCCACGCGGCTCGGTCAGACCGAACTGTACTAGGTGTGGTCGGTTCGGACATGAGAGTCGGTGGTGCACAGCAGCATAGATCGGATGTGAGGAATTAGGATTCCGAACCTTAGTGCGCCACCTGACGCCAGGGTAAAGAACCAGGGAAGCGCCCAGAGGCCACCCCACAGAGTATAAAAAGTAGGGTGGCCCCCAGAATGATAAGTTTAGTGAAAGATAGCGAAATTAAATGGGAAGAAGACGGGCTTGGGTTTTGTTCGCCGGTTTATGAGAAACCGCAAGAAGCAATGAACCCCCCCGTAGAGAGAGATCGAATTAAACGCGACTGCTAGGTCGGTTGACGAGTCCAGCGAGTGGGAGGAGAGCGGCAAAATACCCCCCTACCCAGCTCCAGAAGAGACTGAGAGAAAATCGGTTAGCCAAAAAGGTAGAGGAATTACCTATGAAGTTACGGTAGAATGGGAAGAAGACGGGCTTGGGTTTTTTTCGCCGGTTTATGAGAAACCGCAAGAAGCAATGAACCCCCCCGTAGAGAGAGATCGAATTAAACGCGACTGCTAGGTCGGTTGACGAGTCCAGCGAGTGGGAGGAGAGCGGCAAAATACCCCCCTACCCAGCTCCAGAAGAGACTGAGAGAAAATCGGTTAGCCAAAAAGGTAGAGGAATTACCTATGAAGTTACGGTAGAATGGGAAGAAGACGGGCTTGGGTTTTTTTCGCCGGTTTATGAGAAACCGCAAGAAGCAATGAACCCCCCCGTAGAGAGAGATCGAATTAAACGCGACTGCTAGGTCGGTTGACGAGTCCAGCGAGTGGGAGGAGAGCGGCAAAATACCCCCCTGCCCAGCTCCAGAAGAGACTGAGAGAAAATCGGTTAGCCAAAAAGGTAGAGGAATTACCTATGAAGTTACGGTAGAGGGGAGCAGAACGCCCCACCACAGAATAGCAGGAAAGCCAAGCCAAAGATAGTCAAGGACCTGGGGGAGAGGCCGAGGTTGTGCTGTGTCGCATTCGTTGGCTCCACCGCGCGCAGGGAGGGCCCCCATGCGTGTGCGGTGCTGGTGGTTGTGGCGCGGACAGTTGTCTTGGATGCCCCCCCCCCGAGATAAACGGACATATAAGGATAGAAAGAGATGCATAACTGGGACCGATGGAGGGTCGTCGTGGTTAGATCCAAATGATCGATCACAAGTAGTAATATACCTGCAGCTGGATGGGCTGTTGCCGAACGACCAGGCAGATATATAGTGAGTTGTAAAAGCAAAAGAAAGTTGAAGTAATCGACAGATGTTCGAACCACCGTGAATATGACAGATTGTGGTGCGCCTTACGAAAGGGCACAGAAGTAATGATAAGCGAAGAGAAGGATATGAGATCCTATCTAAGATAGATAGTGTTGATACAGACGAAGCAGAAGAAATCAGTGGCCCCCCATTGCTGGGAGAGGCACTCGATGAGTAATTAGGGACAGTGTCGGGAAGCGATGAGAGAATGATTATGAAGAAATTGGAAGTTATAGGGAAGAACCAAAAGGGTCACTATCGCATGCAGCCAGAGAAGGCGCATCGATATCGAATGTCACCGGGCCGAAGTGAGCCAAGAAGGTGTTAGTCTGAGAGACTTGTTTTCCCAGAGAAGGGAACGGAAGAGAATCTGGCCGAGGTGGCCGACGCAATGATAGTGACGGTATGCGAACCAGACAGGTCCGTACCAAGAGAATTTTGTATGTTGATACTGACGAGTGGGTGCACAGGTGCACAGTTGGATATGCAATCGCTAAGACACTTGTCGCCGAATATAATCATCTCGGCAGATTAAGGCCGAATTACCAAATCGTTTGAGATTACCGGTCGACCCCATCGAACAGTTATGAAAGTATTATAATGTGTTAAAATGCGTTGCATAACCAGAAGGTAACAAGCTATTAGCTTTAAAAAGATTGAGGGTTCGATTAACCCCGTCAGGAAGGGAAAATTCACGTTAAAAGGTAGAACTAGACACGGGCACGATAGGGCTTGGTCGATGTTAGTGAGAATTGTGCACATAAATAATAGGGTTAGCTTTTGCAGAAAAGACAAAGGGCGCGAGAAAGACATAGGGAGAAATTGGACGGCGCGAGCACACCGACGGCCGAGTGCATGAGCGAGGGAGGGTTACCTTTGAGTACACTTCACCCAGATCGCGAGCGGGGCAGGAATCGCTGCCCCTGTCGGAAATCCGGGTGGATGACCAGTGAAGAAGTAGAGATTGATTCCAAGGAGAGGGTGATGGTGACGTAATTTGTAAGGGGCGTTGCGAGCTCCAATCTGTATTAACAAACTTTTAATTGCATGCATCATAATTCATTTTGTCACCTACCCACCTCCCAACACAGAAACCACAAAATGCATACGCACATACACACATACATACGTAGTCCTGATGTTTTAATAGACTGGAAAGAGAAAAAAGAAGGACAGACCAAAAGAAAACAGAACAGAAAAAGAAAACTTTTTGTTCCATTTTTTAGCTACAGTTTTTTCTTAATTTTTGATTATTATTGTTTTGATTGTATTATCCGTTGTTCTCTCTGTGTGTGGGGAAAGGTAACGGTCTGGGAGATGTCAATTGCAACCAAGTGACACGAAATAAGGGTGGACGGATGTGAAACAGTGATTTCATCCGACGTATCTGCCCCCTTTATGGCGCACCAATATGCATCAGAGAGATCAGCCCCCACGTAGAGAAACGTGACGGTCTGGGAGATGTCAATTTCAACCAATTGACACGAAATAACGATTGGGCGGATGTGAAACAGTGATTTCAGCCGGCGCAATCTGTCTTTTTAGGGTGCACCAGTGTGCATCTCAGCGAGGATGCTGGATCCTACGTAGAAATGAGGTAGAGTTACCACTAGTATATGTTCGGCCCAAATCGGTTGTTTTGGCGAAGAGGGAGAACGGCGCCAGCCTGGCGGGAGAGAACGTGTAGGTTGTCTGTGGCAATTATCCAGATACAATGGATGAGTTTGACCAGCTGAACAATTTGGTCATGGGTCTTTTAGATACGATGGATGTCAACCCGTGGGTGGTCGCGCGAGCCCCCCCCCCCGGGAAAGAAAGGGAATAAGTCTTTTGGTCACTCCCCCCTCCCCCATGGTAGAGAGAGAGGGAGAACGGGTCCTTTACGGTGACAGGAAAGAAAACAACCCAACGAGAGAGAGAGAGAGAGAGAGAGAGAGAGGGAGAGAGAGAGAGAGAGTATGAGTTGTACACTTTTCGTCTTTGTTGTTGAGGCGAGAAGGCAGCACAAACGAGTTAGAACCGAGATCCCGGCCGAGCTGGTCGTGATTCCCTCGGATCCCGAGGGAGCCATTGCCCCGGGCTCCACCATCGTTTTCCAACAGAGATTAACGTCTCAATTAATACCAACAGTCGTAAGAGTCCACACACACCGTTTTGAGTAGACAAGTTATATCTCGATTAGGGATTTGCAATCGTAGAGATTCACACACGCACACAGAGAGAAGGAAGACGGGATAGTTAGAAAAAAAGCCATTATCGAAGAATAGACTTTGGGTTAAAGTTAAAAACCCACCGTTCATTTTTATTAAATAATTATTGTTATGAAAAGACCTAGCCGTTTGTTGAGTTATTACTACTGTTGAATTGTGCGCCGAGTAACTTTGCTATCACAGAGCCCCGAAATCGTCATTCAGCAGACCCGGAGGAGATTCAACGCCACCACAGACGACATCACGAGCCAAAGAAAAGGTGTTCACAGTCAGGAAGGATTCCTGCACCGGGACGGTTCTCATTACATTTGATGCCGTCACGGAGTCACAAAGAAAAAGAGGCGTGGGGTCCCCGTTATAATATAATGTCATGACAATGACAATATAATGATGATCATATTATGTCATGACAATGACAATATAATGATGATCATATAATGTCATGACAATGACAATATAATGATGATGACATGATGTCATGACAATGACAATATAATGATGAGATGATGTCATGACAATGACAATATAATGATGATGACACGATGTCATGACAATGACAATATAATAATGATGACATGATGCCATGACGATAACAATATCATGGTGATGACATGATGTCATGACAATGACAATATAATGATGATGATATGATGTCATGACAATGACAATATCATGATGGTGTCATGACAATGACAATATAATGATGATCATATAATGTCATGACAATGACAATATAATGATAATCATATAATGTCATGATAATGGCAATATAATGATAGTGACATGATGTCATGACAATAACAATATCATGATGATCATATCATGTCATGACAATGACAATATAATGATGATGACATGATGTCATGACAATAACAAGATAATTATTATATATAATTATAATGACTTGATGTCATTACAATGACAATATCATGATCATCACAAGATATCATGACAATTACAATATCATGATGATAACATGATGTCATGACGATAAAAATATCATGATGATAAGATGATATCATGACAATAACAATATAAGATCATCACAAGATGTCATGACAATGACATCTTGTGATGACAAGATAATGACAAGATGTAATGACAATGACAAGATCATTATGATCACATGATGTCATGACAATGACAATATCATGATAATGACATGATGTCATGACAATGACAATATAATGTTTTTCACATGATGTCATGACAATCACAATATCATGATAATGACATTATGTCATGACAATGACAAGATAATGCTAATTAAATGATATCATTACAATGAAAATATGATGAGTATCACATGATATCATAACAATGAAAATATAATGATGATTACATGAGGTCATGACAATGATGATATCATGATGATGAGATGATATCATGCCAATGACATTATAATGATGATGACATAATGTCATGAAAAACAATAATATGATGATGACATGATGTCATGACAATGACAAGATCATGATGAGGACATGAGGTGATGACAATGACAATATCATGATGATCATATCATGTCATTACTATGACAATATCATGATGATCACATGATGTCATGACAATGAAAAGATAACGATAATGACATGATGTCATGATAATGACAACATCATGATGATAACGGGATATCATAGGAATTACAATATCATCATTATCACAGGATGTCATGAAAATTACAAGATAATGATTATGAAAAGATGTTATGACAATGAAAATATCACGATGATCACATGATGTCATTACAATGACAAGATAAGGATAATGACATGATGTCATGAAAATGACAATATCATGATGATGACATGATGTTATGAGAATTACAAGACAATGATAATGACATGATTTCATGACAATAATAATATCATGATAACATGATTTCATGACAATGACAATATCATGTTAATCACATAATGTCATGACAATTACAATATCATGATGATTACATAATGTCAAGACAATGACGAGATAATTATAATGACATTATGTAATTCAATGACAATATCATGATGATCCTATGATGTCATCACAATGGTAATGAAATGATGACCTGACAAAGACAATAGCATGATGATGACATAATATCATGATAATGACAAGATAATGATTATCACATGATGTCATGACAATGACAATATCATGATGATCATATCATGTCATGACAATAACAAGATAATAATAATGACGTAATGTCATGACAATAACAAGATAATAATAATGACGTAATGTCATGACAATGACAATATCATAGTAATGTCATGAGGTAATGACAATGACAAATCATTATTATCACCCGATGTCATGACAATGACAATATCATAATTATGTGATGATGTCATGACAATTATAATATCATGATGATCACATGATATCATGACAATGACAAGATAATTATAATGACATGATGTCATGACAATGACAATATCATGATGATGACATGATTTCATTACAATGACAATATCATGATGATTACATGATGTCATGACAATGACAATATCATGATTATTACATGATGTCATAACAATTACAAGGTAATGATAATGATGTCATGACAATGATATATCAGGATAATGACATGATGTCATGACGATGACAATATCATGATTATTAAAAAGGTGTCATGACTATTACAAGACTATGATCATGACATGATGTCATGACAATATCAGGATGATCACCTGATATAAAGAGAATGACAATAATATTATGATCACATGATGTTTTTAGAATTACAAGATAATTATATTACATGATGGCATTACAATGAACAGATTATGATGATGACAATATGTCATGACAATGACAATATCATGATAATGACATGATTTCATGACAATGACAATATTAAGATGATGACATAATATCATGACAATGACAACATCATGATGATCACATGATGTCATAAGAATTACAATATCATGATGATCACATGATGGTATGACAATTAACTTGATATGATGTCATTACAATGACAATCTCACGATGATCACATGATATTATTACAATGACAATATCATGATGATCAGATGATGTCATAAGAATTACAAGACAATTATAATGACATGATTTCATTACAATTACAATATAATGATGATCACATAATGTCATTACAATGACAATATTATGATGATGAGATGATGTCATGACAATGATAATATCATAATGATAAGATAATCTCTTGACAATTACAAGATACTGATAGTGAAATCATGTCATGACAATGACAATATGATGATGATATGAGGTCATCACAATTACAAGGTAATGGTAATGAAATTATGACTCGCCAATGACAATATAATGATACTGACATAATATCATGATCACATGATGTCATGATCATGATGATGGGATGATGTCATGACAATGATAATATCATTATGATCACATGATGTCATTACAATGACAAGATAACGATAATAACATCATGATGACCACCTGATTTCATGAGAATTACAATATCATGATGATCACATGATGTCATGACAATAACAAGACAATGATAATTAAATGATGTCATGACAATGAAAATATCATAATGATGATATGAGGTCATCACAATGACAATATAATTATGATCACGTGATGTCATTAGAAGATAATGATAATGAAATGATGTCATGACAATGACAACATCACGATGATCACATGATATCATGACAATAACAATATCATAATGATCACATAATGTCATGACAATGACAACATATTGATAATGCCATGATGTCCTTACAATGATAACATCATGATAATGACATGATGTCATGACAATTACAATATCGTAATGATCACATAATTTCATGACAATGACAAGATAATGATTATGACATGATGTCATGAAAATGAAATAGAATCAGAAGAATAAAAAAAAATAATAATGAGAATAATCAGAATAATAATAATAATAACAATAAAAAGAAAAATAAAAATAAATAGAAGAAGAGGAAGAATAAAAATCAAAAGAATAAGAAGAATAATAATAAGAAAAAAATAAAAAAAGAATAAGATTAATAATAAGAATAAGAATAATAGGAAGAATTAGAATAAGAAGATCAAGAATAATAATAATAATAATAATAATAATAAGTATACAAATCAGAAGAAGAAGGTAAGAATGGTAAGGAAAAGAAGAGAAAGAAGGAGAAGAAAAATAACACGAAGAATAAAAAGAAAAAGAAGAAGAGAAATAACAATAATGATAGTAATAAGAATAAGAAGAATGAGAATAATAACAAGAATAATGAAAAGAAGAATAAGAAAAATAAGATAAAGAATAAGAAGAAACAGAAGAAGAAGGATAATAATAATAAGAATAATGAACAGAAAGAGAAGAATATTCTTCTTCTTCTTCTTCTTATTCTTCTTCTTCTTCTTCTTCTTCTTCTTCTTATTCGTCCTCTTCTTCTTATTATTATTATTCTTATTGTTATTATAATTCTAATTCTTCTGCTTCTTCTTCTTCTTCTTTTTCTTCTTTTTCTTCTTCTTCTTCTTCTTCTTCTTCTTCTGCTTCTTCTTCTTCTTCTTCTTCTTTTTCTTCTTCTTCTTTTTCTGCTTCTTCTTCTTTTTCTTCTTCTTCTTTTTCTGCTTCTTCTTCTTTTTCTTCTTCTTCTTCTCCTTCTTCTTCTGCTTCTTCTTCTTCTTCTTCTTCTTCTTCTTCTTTTTCTTCTTTTTCTTCTTCTTCTTCTCTTCTTCTTTTTTTCTTCTTCTTCTTCTTCTTCTTCTGCTTCTTCTGCTTCTTCTTCTTCTTTTTTTTGTCTTCTTCTTCTTATTCTTCTTCTGAAGAAGAAAAACAAGAAGAATAACAATAAGAAGAAGTAAAACTAGAAGAAGAAAAAGAAGAATAAGAATATGAAGAATTATAATAATAATAATAATAAAAAGAATAATAAGAATAATAATAAAAGAAGTGGAATAACAATAATAATAAGAAGAAGAAGAAGAGGAAGAAGAAGAAGGAGAATAATAAAAATTAGAATAAGAATAAGAATAATAATAATAAGAAGAATTATCAGTATTCTTCTTATTCTTCTTATTCTTCTTCTTCTTTTTATTCTCATTCTTCTTCTTATTACTATTATTATTCTTATTCTTATTCTCATTCTTCTCATTATTCGTCTTCTCCTTCTTATTCTTCTTCTTATTATTCTGTTTCTTATCATGCTTCTTCTTCTTCTTCTTCTTCTTCTTCTTCTTCCTCTTAATCTTCTTCTTATTATTATTATTATGATTATTATTCTTTTCATACTTCGTCTTCTTCTTTTACTTATTCTTCTTCTTATTATTTTCCATCTTATTATTGTTATTTTTCTTCTTATTCTTCTTATCATTTTTCTTCTTCTTCTCCTTCTTTTTCTTCTTCTTATTTTTCTTCTTCTTCATCTAATCATTCTTATTATTATTCCTTTTATTTCTCTTATTCTTCTTCTTATTCTTTTTCCTCTTCTTCTTATTCTTCTAAGTCTTCTCATTATTCTTATTCTCTTGATTATTTTTCCTCTCATTCTTCTTATTCTTATTCTTATTCTATCAGGCATGTGTACGCAGTTTGATGATGTATCGAAGTGAAACTTGGTCAGTGAGGGTTGAATGGAGAGATATGATATGAGAATGATACGAGTGATGTGTAATGTGAGATTTAAAGACAGACTTAGATCTGATGACCTCAGAGGAAGATTAAATCTACACAGTACAGGAAGATGTGTGTGCAGATCAGAAGACTTTATTGTTATGGTTACACTGAAAGAATGGATGGGAGTTCTTGAGTTAGTAGGTGTAGAACAGTTTAGGTAGCATGGTCAAGAGAGCAGCGAAAGGGCAATGAATACATGGAAGGAAATGATTTTTTCCATCGACCTCTGGTGTGAAAGTTAAAATAAAATACACTTTCTTGGCCTTCAGGCTCAGATAAAAGTGTAGTATCTGTTCTGTATTCAGCCAGAGAAGAGGAAATCCTTCTTGTCTTGGTAATTTTTAATGTTGTCCCATGCAGAGTGTTCCTTTTTTGGGGAGCGGATATCCTCCACAGAAAAACCGACCTTGTGTCCAAATATTCTTTCGTAGAGAGGCAAATAAATAGGGACCTTGTCAATAAGTTGGTGTTCATGCTTCCGGCCAATGCCGAGTTGGCATGCCATTTAAAGTATATAGGAAAAAATCCTTAGGAAAACAGACGTTGATTATCTCACATTTAGTATATATATATATATATATATATATATGGCCGGTTGATTACAAAGCCACTAAGGGTAAGTTCATACCAGAGAGAGAAAGAAAGAAAGAAAGAGAGAAAGAAAGAGAAAGAAAGAGAGAGAAAGAAGGAAAGTGAGAGAGGGGAGGTGAGATACAGAGGAAAGAGAGAAAAGTTTTAAAAGAAAAATATTATAAACACTTTCCGAACTCTTCTATTTTGTTTATCAATGATTCCCGAGCAACGTCGGATAGCTCTGCCAGTAATCGTCATCTGTCATTTTCGTAATCGTCATTGTCATTGTCGTCATATGTAATTGTCGTCATCATCATTCACATTGTCGTCATCGTCATCTGTCACTGTCGTCATCTGTCATTGTAGTCATCATCATCGTCATTGTCGTCATCATAATTGTCATCGTCGTCATCATCATTGTCATTGTCGTCATCATCATCGGCATTGTCGTAATCTGTCATTGTCTTCATCATCATTATTATTGTCGTAATCTGTCATTGTCGTCATCATCATTATTATTGTCGTAATCTCTCATTGTCGTCATCATCATCGTTATTGTCGTCATCTGTTATTGTCGTCGTCGTCATCATCATTGTAATTGTTGTCATCTGTCATTGTCGTCGTCATCATTATTGTAATTGTCGTCATGATCATTGTCATTGTTGTCTTCATAATCATCGTAATTGTAATCATCTGTGATTGTCGTCATCTGTCATTGTCGTCATCATCATCGTCATTGTCGTCATATGTCATTGTCGTCATCTGTCATTGTCGTCATCATCATTGTCATTGTCGTCATCATCATCGTCATTGACGTCATCATACTGATCATCATCATCGTCATCATCGCCATTGACGTCATCATAATCGTCGTTGACGTCATCATCATCGTCATTGTCGTCATCATCATCGTCATTGTCGTTATAGTCATTTTCATTGTCGTCATCATCATCGTAATTGTCGTTATCATCATTGTCATTGTCGTAAACATCATTGTCATTGTCATTGTCGTCATCATCATTGTTATTGTTATTGTTGTCATCATCATTGTCATTGTCGTCATCATCATCTTCATTGTCGTCATCATCATCGTAATTGTCGTCATCATCATCGTCATTGTCATTTTCGTCATCATCATTGTCATTGTCGTCAGCATAATCTTTATTGTCGTCATCATCATCGTCGTCATCATCATCATTTTCATTGTAATTGTTGTCATTATCATTGTCATTGTCGTCATCATCATCTTCATTGTCGTCATCATCATTGTTATTGTTGTCATCATACACTTTATTGTCGTCATCATCATCTTCATTGTCGTCATGATCATCGTCATTGTCGTCATCATCATCTTCATTGTACTCACCATCATCGTCATTGTCGTCATCATCATTGTAATTTTCGTCATCATAATCTTCATGATCATCATCATCGTCATTCTCATCATGACCATCATCGTCATTATCGTCATCGTCATTGTAATTGTCGTCATCATCATTGTCATTGCCGTCATCATCGTCATTGTCATAATCATCATCATCGTCATTGTCGTAATAATCATCTTCATTGTCATCATCATCATTGTCATTGTCATTGTCATTGTCATTGTCATTGTCGTCATCATCGTCATTGTCGTAATCATCGTCATTGTCGTCATCATCATCTTCATTGTGGTCATATACATTGTCATTTTCATCGCCGTTATCATCATCGTCATTGTCGTCATCATCATCGTCATTGTCGTCATCATCAAAGTAATATCGTCATCATCATTGTCATTGTCATCGTCGTCATCATCATTGTCATTGTCATCGTCGTCATCATCATTGTCATTGTCGTAATCATCATCGTCATTGTCGTCATCATCAAAGTCATTGACGTCATGATAATTGTCATTGTCATCGTCGTCATCATCATTGTCATTGTCATCATAATTGTCATTGTCGTCATCCTCATCGGAATGGTCGTAATCAGTCATTGTCGTCATCATCATTATTATTATCATAATCTCTCATTGTCGTCATCATCATCGTTATTGTCGTCATCTGTCATTGTCGTCGTCATCATCATTGTAATTGTTGTCATCTGTCATTTTTGTCGTCATCATTATTGTAATTGTCGTCATGATCATTGTCATTGTCGTCGTCATCATCATCGTAATTGTAATCATCTGCGATTATCGGCATTATCATTGTCATTTTCGTCATATGTCATTGATGTCATCATCATCGTCATTGTCGTCATCATCATCGTCATTGTCGTTATAGTCATTTTCATTGTCGTCATCATCATCGTCGTTGTCATTATCATCATTGTCATCGTCGTAAACATCATCGTAATTGTCATTGTCGTCATCATCATTTTCATTGTCATTGATGTTATCATCATTGTCATTGTCGTCATCATGAACTTCATTGTCGACATCATCATCTTCATTGTTGTCATCATCATCGTAATTGTCGTCATCATCATCGTCATTATCGTCATCATCATTGTCATTTTCGTCATCATAATCTTCATGATCATCATCATCGTCATTGTCATCATCAACATCATCGTCATTATCGTCATCGTCATTGTAATTGCCGTCATCATCATCATCATCATCGTCATTGTCGTCATCATCATCTTCATTGTCATCATCATCGTCATTGTCGTCATCATCATCGTCATTGTCGTCATCATCCTCATTGTCGTACTCATCAGCTTCATTGTCGTCATCATCATCGTCATTGTCGTCATCATCATCGTCATTGTCGTCATCATCAAAGTCATTATCGTCATCATCATTGTCATTGTCATTGTCGTCATCATCATTGTCATTGTCGTCATCATCATAATCATTGTCGTCATCATCATTGTCATTGTCATTGATGTCATCATCATTGTCATTGTCGTCATCATCATTGTCATTGTTTACATCATAAACTTCATTGTCGTCATCATCATCTTCATTGTTGTCATCATCATCGTAATTGTCGTCATCATCATCTTCATTGTACTTATCATCATCGTCATTTTCGTCATCATAATCTTCATGATCATCATCGTCATTGTAATCATCATCATCGTCATTATCGTCATCGTCATTGTAATTGTCGTCATAATCACTGTCATTGCCGTCATCATCATCGTCATTGTCGTCATCATCATCTTCATTGTCGTCATCAACATTGTAATTTTCATCGCCGTCATCATCATTGTCATTGTCGTTGTCATTATCATCGTAATTATCGTCATCATCATCGTCATTGTCGTCATCATCATCCTCATTGTCGTCATCATCAATGTCATTATCTTCATCATCATTGTCATTGTAATCGCCGTCATCATAATTGTCATTGCTGTCGTCATCATCATCGTCATTATCGTCATCATCATCGTCATTGTCGTAATCATCATCTTCATTGTCGTCATCATCATCTTCATTGTCGTAATCATCATTTTCATTTTCGTCCTCATCATCGTCATTGTCGTCATCATCATCGTCATTGTCGTCATCATCATTTTCATTTTCGTCATCATCATCGTCATTGTCGTCATAATCATCGTCATTGTCGTCATCATCATCGTCATTGCTGTCATCATCGTCATTGTCGTCATCATCATCTTCATTGTCGTCATCATCATTGTCATTTTCATCGCCGTCATCATCATTGTCATTGTCGTCGTCATCATAATCGTCATTATCGTCATCATCATCGTCATTGTCGTCATTATCATCGTCATTGTCGTTATCATCAAAGTCATTATCGTCATCATCATTGTCATTGTCATCGTCGTCATCATCATTGTCATTGTCATTGTCGTCATCATCATTGTCATTGTCGTCATCATCATCGGCATTGTCGTACTCTGTCATTGCCCCATCATCATCGTCATTGGCGTCATCATTATCGTCATTGTCGTCATCATCATTGTAATTGTCGTCATCATCATCATCATCATCGTAATTATCGTCATCATAATCGTCATTGTCGTCATCATCATCGTCATTGTCGTCATCATCACTGTCATTGTAGTCACCATCATCGTATATGTCGTAATCATCATCGTCATTGTCGTCATCATATTCGTCATTGTCGTCATCATCATCGTCATTTTTGTCATCATCATCGTCATTGTCGTCATCATCATTGTCATTGTTGTCATCATCATCGTAATTGTCGTAATCATCATCGTCATTGTCATTGTCATCATCATCGTCATTGTCGTCATTATCATCTTCATTGTCGTCATCATCATTGTCATTGTCGTCATCATCATCGTCATTGTCGTCATCATCATTGTCATTGTCGTCATCATGATTGTAATTGTCGTCGTCATCATCTTCATTGTTGTGATCATCATTGTCATTGTCATTGTCGTCATCATCATCGTCAGTGTCGTCATCATCATTTTCATTTTCGTCATCATCATTGTCAATGTCGTCATCATCATCGTCATTTTCGTCATCATCATTTTAATTTTCGTCATCATCATCGTCATTGTCGTCATCATCATCGTAATTGTCGTCATCATCATCTTCATTGTCGTCATCATCATTTTAATTTTCGTCATCATCATCGTCATTGTCGTCATCATCATCGTCATTGTCGTCATCATCATCTTCATTGTCGTTATCATCATTGTCATTGTCATTGTCGTCATCATCATCGTCAGTGTCGTTATCATCATCGTCATTGTCGTCATAATCATTGTCATTGTAATCGCTGTCATCATAATTGTTATTGTCGTCGTCATCATCATCGTCATTATCGTCATCATCATCGTCATTGTCGTAATCATCATTGTCATTGTCGTCATCATCATCTTCATTGTCGTCATCATCATCGTCATTGTCGTCATCATCATTTTCATTTTCGTCATCATCATCGTTATTGTCGTCATCATCATCTTCATTGTCGTCATCATCAGTGTCATTGTCATTGTCATTGTCGTCATCATCATCGTCAGTGTCGTCATCATCATCGTCATTGTCGTCATCATCATCGTCATTGTCGTCATAATCATTGTCATTGTAATCGCCGTCATCATAATTGTCATTGTTGTCGTTCTCATCATCGTCATCATCGTCATCATCATCGTCATTGTCGTAATCATCATCCTCATTGTCGTCATCATAAAAGTCATTATCGTCATCATCATCGTCATTGTAATTTTCATCGTCATCATCATCATTGTCATTGTCATTGTCGTCATCATCATTGTCATTGTCATAATAATCATCGTCATTGTCGTCATCATCATCGTCATTGCCGGCTTCATCAAAGTCATTATCGTCATCATCATTGGTATTGTCATCGTCGTCATCATAATTGTCATTGTCATTGTCCTCATCATCATCGTCATTGTCGTCATCATCATTGTCATTGTCGTCATAATCATCGTCATTGTCGTCATCATCATTGTTATTGTTGTCATTATCATTGTCATTGTCATCGTCTTAATCCTCATTGGCATTGTCATCGTCGTCATCATAATTGTAATTGTCATTGTCCTCATAATCATCGTCATTGTCGCCATCATCATCGTCATTGTCGTTATCATCATCTTCATTGTCGTCATCATCATTGTCATTGTCGTCATCATCATCTTCATGGTCGTCATCATCATCGTCATTGTCGTCATCATCATCGTCATGGTCGTCATCATCATCGTCATTGTCCTCATAATCATCGTCATTGTCGCCATCATCATCGTCATTGTCGTCATCATCATTGTCATTGTCGTCATCATCATTGTCATTGTCGTCATCATCATCTTCATTGTCGTCATCATCATTGTTATTGTTGTCATCATCATTGTCATTGTCGTCATCATCATCTTCATTGTCGTCATCATCATCGTCATTGTCGTCATCATCATCGTCATTGTCGTCATCACTATCTTCATTGTCGTCATCATCATTGTCATTGTCGTCATCATCATCGTCATCGTCGTCATCATCATCGTCATTTTCGTTATTATCATCATCATCATCATTATCATTATACTCATCATCATCGTAAATATCGTCATCATCATTGTTATTGTCGTCGTCCTCATCGTCATTTTTGTCATCATCATCGTCATTGTCGTCATCATCATCGTCATTGTCGTCATCATCATCTTCATCAAAATGACAATGATGATGACCATCATTGTCATTTTCATCGCCGTCATCATCATTGTCATTGTCGTCGTCATCATCATCGTCATTATCGTCATCATCATCGTCATTGTCGTCATCATCATCGTCATCATCATCTCCAAGGCATCCACAGGAATACCAGATGAAATGTCAGAAGAAATTATCAGGCTGCAATTTAGCCATATCTCGACAGAGTTGGCCATTCTTCTCAAATCTGGTTCTCAGACTTTCTGTAACTTGATCAATTATTCTGTAAGGACTTAATAGCATCTTGTATTGGTTCATCTCGTGCATTTTGATCTGTCATTCGCTTCTTTATTCTGAGCCGTATGTCAGGAAAGGATTCTTCATTTTAATTCATTTTTGCAGATGCTTATTATATGAACCTCAATACTGCAGCCTTGACTCCAGAAATATCTCACTGTATAAGTGTTGTGGGGTACAAATCACCCCTATTGGAGAACTGATGGTATCAACCAGGTATAATAAATACCACTGGTTGCAGAGACTCAGGAGATACTTTTATACCATGTTTTACCGCATGTTATGAACCCGTTCATCTCCTACCACATTAGTGGCGTTCTGTATTGCTTTATGATAAATACATTGTTATATTGTAACCCTGTCACTATTTGTGGTTTATTTCTTTGTGACACCTAGCACGGGTCTACAACACTAAGTTCAATTTCTGTAAAGTGCCCATAACAAATTGGTGAGCTTTCAACAAATCCGATCCGCTTGTCTGTAAATACTTTGATATAGGTGTTGTGAGCTCAAATATTTGAAGATAGTTGAAGACTGTTATTTCAGTAAATATTTCTTGTATGACTTTGCTTTTGTTTGAATGTCTGGCTACATTTGTTCAGACTGTTCAAGTGTCTGCAATGCAAATATAACATCAACATAGAATGATTGTTGTGAATCATATATGAACCGAATATTTGTGACAGAGTTTAACTTTTTGCCCATCATCTTGTTTTCCCAATCATTTGTAGTCTCTTGTGTTTAGAATCATTTACCGTGTTTTCTCATTCTTTGATACGATTTTCGTAAAAATACTGCAATGCAATTCATCAATGAGAAAAGTGAAGCTGCAACAATATTTTGCGTAGCATCTCAAATAAAACGGTTCAGAATATGAGAATAACACCATATATAGATTTGACCAGGAGCTTCTTTGCTTAATCGTGTTGTGAATCCATTGTACACCCCTTTGCATGTTGGATGCACCATCAGTAGCATTTCCCACACAGTTAGCAATATCAAGAGCAACGTTTTAAAGTGTTTCTTTCAGCAGTTGGCAAAAACCTTGCTCAGTTGAATCAGTTGTGTTTACTAATCAACAGCCTTTCCTGAACTTGGTCATCTGATACGTATCAAATAATCACAAAACATTGATCTTTTATAGAGATGTCTTGTATGGTATCAATTTGCACAGAAAACATGCCAGCTTCACACACTTCAGCTATTACACTTTTTATTAATAATGAAATTGCAGCTATAACATGATTCACCATTGTTTTAGAAATCAAAGTAATGAAATCACCTCGCCTCTTACTCCCTAATCCATGCACTGACTTACTTTTCTTGATAACTTTGTCATATTTACTCAATAGTATAATAATCTCAAGAAAATTACGGTGATCAATCAAAGGATTGGCCAATGAATAAGCAGCTTCAGAAACAGATGATCTCCCTCTGTAACTTAGTCCGCGCTTTCCAATAACTTTAACTATAATTCCATGACTTGTCTGTTTGCTCTAATTTGATCCTTCTCTAAATTCGCCTGTGCTGTAAACAATAATGACCCAATATCTCTGTTACTCATAATTGTGATATTTGCTTTTCTCATGCCTCCAGTCCTTCATGTCTCCAGTCCTTCATGCCTCCAGTCCTTCATGCCTCCAGTCCTTCATACCTCCAGTCCTTCATGCCTCCAGTCCTTCATACCTCCAGTCCTTCATGCCTCCAGTCCTTCATGCCTCTAGTCCTTCATGCCTCTAGTCCTTCATGCCTCCAGTCCTTCATGCCTCCAGTCCTTCATACCTCCAGTCCTTCATGCCTCCAGTCCTTCATGCCTCCAGTCCTTCATGCCTCCAGTCCTTCATGCCTCCAGTCCTTCATGCCTCCAGTCCTTCATGCCTCCAGTACTTCATACCTCCAGTCATTCATGCCTCCAGTCCTTCATGCCTCCAGTCCTTCATGCCTCCAGTCCTTCATGCCTCTAGTCCTTCATGCCTCCAGTCCTTCATGCCTCCAGTCCTTCATGCCTCCAGTACTTCATACCTCCAGTCCTTCATGCCTCCAGTCCTTCATGCCTCCAGTCCTTCATGCCTCCAGTCCTTCATGCCTCCAGTCCTTCATACCTCCAGTCCTTCATGCCTCCAGTCCTTCATGCCTCCAGTCCTTCATGCCTCCAGTCCTTCATGCCTCCAGTCCTTCATACCTCCAGTCCTTCATACCTCCAGTCCTTCATGCCTCCAGTCCTTCATGCCTCCAGTCCTTCATGCCTCCAGTCCTTCATACCTCCAGTCCTTCATGCCTCCAGTCCTTCATGCCTCCAGTCCTTCATACCTCCAGTCCTTCATGCCTCCAGTCCTTCATGCCTCCAGTCCTTCATACCTCCAGTCCTTCATGCCTACAGTCCTTCATGCCTACAGTCGTTCATGCCTCCAGTCCTTCATGCCTCCAGTCCTTCATGCCTCCAGTCCTTCATGCCTCCAGTCCTTCATACCTCCAGTCCTTCATGCCTCCAGTCCTTAATGCCTCCAGTCCTTCATGCCTCCAGTTCTTCATGCCTCCAGTCCTTCATGCCTCCAGTCCTTCATACCTCCAGTCCTTCATGCCTCCAGTCCTTCATGCCTCCAGTCCTTCATACCTCCAGTCCTTCATGCCTCCAGTCCTTCATGCCTCTAGTCCTTCATACCTCCAGTCCTTCATGCCTCCAGTCCTTCATACCTCCAGTCCTTCATGCCTCCAGTCCTTCATGCCTCCAGTCCTTCATACCTCCAGTCCTTCATGCCTCCAGTCCTTCATACCTCCAGTCCTTCATGCCTCCAGTCCTTCATGCCTCCAGTCCTTCATGCCTGTACTAAATACAGGGTGGGCCAAAATAAGGGTCCTATCTTTAAATTTGAATAACTTGAATTTGAATAACTTCCACAAAATAAAAGTTAAACTCACCAAACTTTATGTGTGTGTAGACTGACCCTTCCGAGATTTTTTGAAATAAACAAAACAAATTTTAGCCGAAAAACACTTCTTAAAACTTACAAAAACTAAAGTATTGTTTTTTACACTGTTTTGAGTTTTTTAAGCAAAAATAATGTTTTCTAAATGAGGGTACGTTCCTTAGGGCTAATACGGCTCATGCTTGCTTCGGAAGGGGTCCTTTACTTATTCTAAAAAAAAAATAAAAAAAAAATCAATAAATAAAAAAGTTATGAATTTTTAAAAATAGGACCCTTATTTTTGCCCACCCTGTACATTATCAGATCTAGTGTAAGCCAGACATATACTACAATAAAATGATTTTGTCTTTTCACAGTCGGGTTAACCAACTTCGCTTCGTTGTTGTAAAAATATGTTAGACTTTGACCTTGTTATTTCACGTGGCTGAACTGGACTTATGTTTTATATGGTCGGGGCAAACATCTCATTTTGCAAGTCTGCTGTTCAACCTAAGAACACGAGTTTCATTTGTAACCTCCAACAAATAAACCTGTTACTTGTTTATGGACTGGAATTGTGGTTTTGCTTGGAACGAGAATTCTTTGTTGCAGCCCTGACTGCATCAAACAACAACTTTGGACCGGCACAACGAGTGAGGCGATCACGGCAAGTGCAGTGAACACACCCGTACATGTTCACATCTGGTACCGTAACCATCGGATTGACCCTGAAAAATGCAGCAGATCCTAGAGAAACACAGAGCTTTATCCAACACCCGGATGACCGGTACTAACTCTGCAAAATGCAATAACTGCAAGATGCCTCCCCAGAATGAACTGTTTATTTTCGTTCGCCTTTTCGATGTGTACGGAGCACTGTTTATATTAAAAAAAAACAACAAAAAGAAAACAGCCAGAACAGACGAAATTCGTATTGGAGGCGCGTGCTTTCAACGGTTTTATTGCATGTGCAATATTAAGGAAATGTTTATTTTTGTTTGACTTTTGACTTTTCGATGTACGCATACATACATACATACATACATACATACATCCATCCATACATACATACATACATACATACATACGCATATACAGAAAACGTTGCTTTATATATATATGATTTCAAATAGCGAAAGTATATAACGAATGGACTGAAAGAAAAATGCATACTTGATAATCTTTTTCCTCAGTTGTTAATCTTCAATCATGATGGCAATCGCATCAGATGTCCATCAAGTGGTCACTTCCACAAGCCACTGCACTTTATCTCATTTCTCTCTCGCCGATAAAAAAAGTCCAGATTGACCATCAGTCCCTCGCCTGAACTGACAATTTACTTGGGTAACCAAATCTGTTCGAGGCATAAAATCGACAGTGAGACGGACGAGTCAATTCATCTATCGGACAGGCACGGCAGATCACGAGATCCTAACTTGACCCGGGGGTCGATCAACGAATCCACCTTTTAACCTCGTACCAATACAACATTGTCAATCGTGTTTGACGCCTAGCAGATTTTATTTATTCGCCATTCACAAGCGAGGATAGGCAGCCCCTCAAACAAAACAGGACAGGAGAAGAGCAGCTGAGAACGACAAAATGGTGGTCTGAAATAATGAATTTTTATTCTGACCATCTTTATTTCACTTTGTCTTGCTTTATTGATGTATTGAAAGGCGTCCTCCTTTGTTGCCATATTATAGGTAGGGTTGTGAATGAAAAGAAAATTGATAAAATTTAGTAATGGCCCTGGTTAGAACAAATGAGTGATAGAGGGTTACGTCCTTGATACAGGTTAAATGTAATCTTTTTTTTTTGGGGGGGGGGGAGGGGTTGTGAATGAAAAGAAAATTGATAAAATTTAGAGGGGGGGATAAATAGAGTGATTAAGATGGGTTAGAATTAATTTTATTTTCTAATTGAAATTTACCTAATATTATGGATATTAGGTAAATAATAAAGAAATCTTTGTAAAGAAAGAATTGCCATGCATAATTGCAGCATATTTTCTCTTTCTGTCCTTGTTTGTGCACAGAATGGATGATTTCTTTGTGTGGGGAATGCGGGCTACATTTTGCAAGTCCGCTGTTCAACCTAAGAACACGAGACTTCTTTGTTGCATGACTGACTGAATCGAACAACAACTTTGGACCGGCACAACGAGTGGGACGACCGCGGCCTGTGCAGTTAACGCACATGTACATGTTCACACATGCACCATAATTCAACAAAATAAAATGGCGAGACAGAATCAAATATCGATTTGTTAGATACAATGCTATCGCGGTCTAAGTATGGGAATCTGACTGGCTTTTCTTTATATATAAGATATATAGAAAAAATAGTAAAATCACATAAAATATATTTTAAGTCTTTCGTAGCATCTCCCCCTTTTTTGTTATGAGTGACGGCCCATATTTCCATATGCCTCCTGTGACCATCCATAGCCTTCCTCTTTCCCATTCAACGACCACTGCTATTGCAACTGATCTACTTAAGTCTATGTTTCCCCTCGTCCACTACTCTTCCGATTCTCTACCCTTTTTATTTGTCTCTAAATCAAAGTTGTTATCTATACCGCTGCTTCACTCTGTGACGAATCTGTTCTTCAAGAAGCTTTTTCGATCGTTTTATATTTTGTGGTTTTATGGATTTCATCATTTAATTTCATATATTTCTATATAAAATTAGATAAAATGTGGATGTGTTTATATTCACTTAATGTTTTGTATCATTGTATCTTGATTTTAATTTTTGTAAAAGGACATAAAAGTGTTACAAAACTGTTGTGTTCGGGAAATTAGTTTTACTCGTATTCACCCTGTATATATATATATATATATATATATATATATATATATATATATATATATATATATATATATATATATATAAGACACTAAAACTAATACCGCCTGAAGATGATTTGACGATTCAAATCGAAAGTACTTGCAAAAAAGAAAAAAGAATGAAACAAGAAAGCCATGGATCATATTTATATCAATTTGACCAAAACATTAGATGGACAATTCGGAAAATTGAAAAAATAAAAAAAAGTCGCATCAAACAAAACCACTCCGTGTTATTTAATAATGTTTGCCTAAATATATATATATATATATATATATATATATATATATATATATATATATATATATATATAAAAAGAGGGTAGTGCAGTATTAGTGCAGTTCCAACGAGAGAAAAGTATGTATGTGTGTGTGTCAACAACAATGAATACCTCAATTTTTATTTCAAATGTATATCTTATCAAAATTAAATCGTTAATAATTATTACTGACTAGTTTTACTATATAGTATTGAAGTT
Organism: Sepiola atlantica; assembly: GCA_963556195.1. Classification (NCBI taxonomy): domain Eukaryota; kingdom Metazoa; phylum Mollusca; class Cephalopoda; order Sepiida; family Sepiolidae; genus Sepiola; species Sepiola atlantica. The sequence continues at coordinate 111,260,463 of OY744530.1, read as the reverse complement.
AAATAATAAAAAAATTAGTTTTAAGACAGAAATCTATAGTAGATTAATCCGTAAATAACTGATATAAAATTCGAATGGTTAATTTTCTTTTTCGTTTTTGCTACTAAAAACATATTTTTCGGTTTTTCGTTTCGTTTTTACTATTAAAAACATATTTTTAAGTTTTTCGTTTCGTTTTTGCCCCTAAAAATGTATTTTTCGGTTTTTCGCTTCGTTTTTCCCACTAAAAACATATTTTTCAGTTTTTCGCTTCGTTTTTCCCACTAAAAATGTATTTTCGGTTTTTATTTTCGCGTTTACTTCCGTCTTTTTGCCCTGACAAACCCCTGTACAGAGAAACCGAAGACTCTCTAGGATGGTGTCTAGTAGATAATTCAAACTATATATAAAATAACTTTGCTTTCAAAAATTACCTCCCAATACAAAGAAACATTCTGAGCGAGTCCGAAACTTTTGTTTCAATGATTTCATGCAGTGAATGAGAATTCAAATGCGAAGTAATATCGAAAAATAAAGTTAGCTTGTGTTAGTTTGTTGTTAATACTGTCATGTTATACTGGGAACTATTTTTCTAAGCGGATGTTTTACTTTTGCAAATGAATTGTTATAGGAACATCATTTACCAATAAATAATGTTCATAACTTTCTCAATTTTTATGTGTTATATTCAACATCATTTACCAATAAATAAGATTCATAACTTTCTCAATTTTTATGTGTTATATTCAACATCATTTACCAATAAATAAGATTCATAACTTTCTCAATTTTTATGTGCTATATTCAACATCATTTACCAATAAATAAGATTCATAACTTTCTCAATTTTTATGTGTTATATTCAACATCATTTACCAATAAATAAGATTCATAACTTTCTCAATTTTTATGTGTTATATTCAACATCATTTACCAATAAATAAGATTCATAACTTTCTCAATTTTTATGTGTTATATTCAACATCATTTACCAATAAATAAGATTCATAACTTTCTCAATTTTTATGTGCTATATTCAACATCATTTACCAATAAATAAGATCCATAACTTTCTCAATTTTTATGTGTTATATTCAACATCATTTACCAATAAATAAGATTCATAACTTTCTCAATTTTTATGTGCTATATTCAACATCATTTACCAATAAATAAGATTCATAACTTTCTCAATTTTTATGTGTTATATTCAACATCATTTACCAATAAATAAGATTCATAACTTTCTCAATTTTTATGTGTTATATTCAACATCATTTACCAATAAATAAGATTCATAACTTTCTCAATTTTTATGTGTTATATTCAACATCATTTACCAATAAATAAGATTCATAACTTTCTCAATTTTTATGTGTTATATTCAACATCATTTACCAATAAATAAGATTCATAAATTTCTCAATTTTTATGTGTTATATTCAACGCCGGCGAGTACATCTGTTAATTTGTAATATAATAGATTTAAAATAAAACAAAACAGCCAATGATTCATCTGCTCTTTGTCATGTCGACGCGGATTATGGTTACAAATAGCGACATATTTATTTCCACAATAATCCACTCAATCAGTTTAGAACATCTCGTAAACTCTTGAGAGGTCATCCATCCAAATGTTGTCAAAACTTGCCATTGCTTGTTTTTGAGAGGCCAACAAAATGACCGGAAACAAAAGGATGAACGTAATCGACCTAAAATTCGACACGTCATTCCAATGTCATTAATCTCTTTTTATGTTTTCGTATAAAGCAGTTAGTCTCTTTCTCGATTTTTTTCATCGATAACTTTCTTCCTACAAAATCAACATTGGATTCTGGCTCATCACTTCTTTTTTTTTATCATTGCAGCATGTTGTTAAGAACGCTTGTGTAATTCGATTTAATTCTTTACAGAAAATACTTTGTCCGGGTCGGAATTATTTTCATACGGACACCATATTAAAAGATGGGATTTCATTCATTCAGTTACTTACCTTTCTTTGGAACAAAAAAAATATTTTTAAAAACAAAAACAAGAGCAGCATTGTTAAAAAACGAAAAGAATATAAATTACACGTAAAATACTATCGGACAACGCCGGGTAGATACAACTAGTCTTCTTTCTTCTTTATTTTCATCTTAAAAACCGACATTGTTGTCTAACTCTACTCTGATGGGGAGGCAAATAAATGGACCACATACAACTTTGGCACACTTTCATGCTAATTACTACAATACCATATTTTTAAAAATCTATTTTCCAACCAACTTTCCCTTGCTCTGTTATACATGATGACACCCCCCCCCCCAAAAAAAAACCCCGATGCCACCACCTATAGAATCAAATATATGAAGTAGAGACGATTTTTCCCCTGTACCTTCTCGGAGAATAGGAACATAACCACATGCATCACAGGCTACTACACTCACCATTACATTACAGTTATTCACTCGAGCGTGTTTTAGTAAATTTGTTATTTTTTTTCCAGCTAACACTAAATATTACATGTGGCCCGCCATCCACGACTCTCCAAAAAAACAACTCCATATAGGTGGTAGCAAAAACTTTTCTCCCTAACAATTATGTACTGTCACAACACTCATCGACACCGGGAACTAATAAACACAGTTTACTTTTCACAAATCAGTTCGTCCTTATTTATTATTTGCCTGGTATTAATTTACTACATAATATAAAGCAATACGGAAAGACTTAATGACCGCTCCCGTTCACTCCGATGATTTTCCGCGAATATCAGATCACATTCTTTCTCATTCTACCTATGATATGGCCTATTTTCAGATGTATTTTTAAGTCGACACTGTGGCGCAGTGGTTAAGAAGGCTGGTTTCAAGATCGACTGTTTCAGCGTTCGATCCCATTCGACGCGGACACTTTTTTCTTTTTTTTAAATTCAAAACATTCGCAAACACGGTAGAGGGGGGGGGGAGAAAAGACACAACGCCGTTTCTTTTTTTATTCGACGTCATGCAATAGGTAGTACTTTCTCCCGTGCAACGCCGGGTGACGGGTTCCGCTAGTTGTTTATAAAATTTACAATCCTTTCTGCAATCCCACCTGATATGGTGAAAATAAACTTCACCTTGTGCCCAACTTGTCCATCAAGTTTCACTCATTAATGTCTAACAGTCTTATTGCCGTTCAATGATACGTGGGGGACACTTTGGTGATCATCTCATCAGTAGAGGAACTGAGCCGTATGTGTTAGCAAGATCCAACCATACAATTACGAAATCCTCGTTTTTTTTCTTGGCTTATTGGATACTCTTTTAAAAAAATTTTTTTTTAACATAGTTCACCCCAAACAAGGCAGGACGCCACTGTAGACGTAAGGAGCTACTGAGAAAAAAGGGAGAAGTTTTTTTTTGGGGGGGGGATCAACCTAAATTGGGAGCTGTGCAGCGAAATGTCTGTTTACATTAGTTTTAAATTTCTGCATGTCAGTACCGTCGGGGAAACAGGGGGCAGGGAGGGAGTTCCAGAGGCCTGCAGCACGAGGAAAGAAGCTATACTCTGCCATATTGCATACATATGCTCGATATAACCAGGTATTCCGGGTATACCAGCCTTTCGGGTCGACTCATCGATGAAGCCATTGCTCTGAACCTACTTTATTACTATGTGCGAAATAATAGCGAATACAATCTTTTCATTGATGGTTAGTAGTGATATTGGTCGGAGTTGCCCTAGCTCATTGACACGTTCCTCTTTTGGTAAGTATATGCCTTCTGCTAGACGCCACCGTTCAGCAACATCTTTAGTCCGCCACATCACTCTTATCAGTAGAAAAAGTCTCAATCAGAGTCGTTCGCAGTGCTTATGCACCTTGTAACCGATCCCGTCATTGTCTGGTGAACTCTTTGCTATTGCTCTTCTGACAAAGTCATCAACTTCTCTTTTCTTGATATCGCTTGCATCAAACACTACGCTTGGTCTTGTTAACTTTCCTCCACATCATGTCAACAGTATAACCCCTTTACTGTTTCATCGCAATATGTTGTTTTCAAATGCTCCTCTAGACTTCCTTGGAACATTTCAACTTTCCGTTATTACTCTCTGTGAACAAGACCGTAGCAAACTTATATGTTTTTTTTTACAAACTGTTTTCTGCATTGTTCTCTTTTCCTTCTTCGCTTTGTTCTCCTGACTTTCCTCATTTCATCCCTAAACCTCCACTTTACATCTTCATACAGTTATTTCAGACAAACCTTTTCTGCTTTTATCCACCTACAGCTGCTTTTATCCACCTACTCCCCAATGCCCTTTTCTTCTTCTTTATCAATGCAGATTTTATTTCTTGCCTTGATAGTTGATTAGCTTTCCTTGGTTTTGGCAATTCTATTTCGTAAACTCCAAACCTTTCCCTTCTTTGTTCATAGATAATTTCTGCTAATTTATCTTCAGTGCTTCCTTTACAGCGCACCACCATGTTTGCCATTTCTACGTCAAAGGTTTTGTGGCTCATTACATCAATACGTTTTGCTCAGTTTATCTTAGCTTTTTGATCTGGATGTTTCCGTTCTTACTTTTCTTTCTCAACTGTTATCTGTTCCCCATTCTGGTGTGTCTCCTGGAGGTTCTGGCTACACGTCTCATGGTCGTTTGACCTGCGCTGTTGAGATACTTTCTTCTTTTTGCACTTCTTTCGTTAATGGATTTTTAACCCTTTAAACGTATCCAATTCTTGGCCGCAACACTTCAGTTTCCGTGTTTCGTTATGCTTTTCCAGTGCCGGATCATTTTCCATATTATCAGTCATTTTGGATCTGTTATTCTGTTATTCTATTATTCTGTTATTGTTTTGGATCTGTTTTTCTGTTATTCTGTTGGATCTATTATTCTGTTATTCTGTTGGATCTGTTATTCTGTTAGATCTGTTATTATGTTGGATCTGTTATTCTGTTATTCTGTTGGATCTGTTATTCTGTTAGATCTGTTATTCTGTTGGATCTGTTATTCTGTTATTCTGTTATTTTGTTGGATCTGTTATTCTGTTATTTTGTTGGATCTGTTATTCTGTTATTCTGTTATTCTGTTGGATCTGTTATTCTGTTATTCTGTTGGATCTGTTATTCTGTTGGATCTGTTATTCTGTTATTCTGTTGGATCTGTTATTCTGTTATTCTGTTATTCTGTTGGATCTGTTATTCTGTTATTCTGTTGGATCTGTTATTCTGTTGGATCTGTTATTCTGTTATTCTGTTGGATTTGTTATTCTGTTATTCTGTTATTCTGTTGGATCTGTTATTCTGTTATTCTGTTGGATATGTTATTCTGTTATTCTCTTGGATCTGTTATTCTGTTGAATCTGTTATTCTGTTATTCTATTATTCTGTTGGATCTGTTATTCTGTTATTCTGTTGGATCTGTTATTCTGTTATTCTGTTATTCTGTTATTCTGTTGGATCTGTTCCCGCAAATCACAATGGTGTGTGTCTTTGTTTTGGTTGGTTGCGAATAAAAGCAAACTTATATGCGTTCTTTACAAACTGTTTTCTGCATTGTTCTCTTTTCCTTCTTCGCTTTGTTCTCCTGACTTTCCTCATTTCATCCCTAAACCTCCACTTTACATCTTCATACAGTTATTTCAGACAAACCTTTTCTGCTTTTATCCACCTACAGCTGCTTTTATCCACCTACTCCCTAATGCCTTTTTCTCCTTCTTTATCAATGCGAATTTTATTTCTTGCTTTGATAGTTGATTAGCTTTCCTTTGTTTTGGCAATTCTATTTCGTAAACTCCAAACCTTTCTCTTCTTTGTTCATAGATGATTTCTGCTAATTTCTCTTCAGTACTGCCTTTACAGCGCACCACCATGTTTGCCAGTTCTACGTCAAAGATTTTGTGGCTCATTACATCAACACGTTTTGCTCAGTTTATCTTAGCTTTTTGATCTGGATGTTTCCGTTCTTACTTTTCTTTCTCAACTGTTATCTGTTCTCCATTCTGGTGTGTCTCTTGGAGGTTCTGGCTACACGTCTCATGGTCGCTTGACTTGCGCTGTTGAGATACTTTCTTTTTGCACTTCTTTCGTTAATGGATTTGTAACCCTTTAAACGTATCCAATTCTTTGTCGCAACACTTCAGTTTCCGTGTTTCGTTATGCTTTTCCAGTGCCGGATCATTTTCCATATTATCAGTCATTTTGGATCTGTTATTCTGTTATTCTGTTATTCTGTTATTCTGTTATTCTTTTAGATCTGTTATTCTGTTATTCTGTTGGATATATTATTCTGTTATTCTGTTGGATCTATTATTCTGTTGGATCTGTTATTCTGTTATTCTGTTATTTTGTTGGATCTGTTATTCTGTTATTTTGTTGGATCTGTTATTCTGTTATTCTGTTATTCTGTTGGATCTGTTATTCTGTTATTCTGTTATTCTGTTATTCTGTTGGATCTGTTATTCTGTTATTCTGTTGGATCTGTTATTCTGTTATTCTGTTATTCTGTTGGATCTGTTATTCTGTTATTCTGTTGGATCTGTTATTCTGTTGGATCTGTTATTCTGTTATTCTGTTGGATTTGTTATTCTGTTATTCTGTTATTCTGTTGGATCTGTTATTCTGTTGGATCTGTTATTCTGTTGGATATGTTATTCTGTTAGATCTGTTATTCTATTATTCTGTTGGATCTGTTATTCTGTTATTCTGTTATTCTGTTGGATATGCTATTCTGTTATTCTGTTGGATCTGTTATTCTGTTATTCTGTTATTCTGTTGGATCTGTTATTCTGTTGGATATGTTATTCTGTTGGATCTGTTATTCTATTATTCTGTTGGATCTGTTATTCTGTTATTCTGTTGGATCTGTTATTCTGTTATTCTGTTATTCTGTTGGATATGCTATTCTGTTATTCTGTTGGATCTGTTATTCTGTTGGATCTGTTATTCTGTTATTCTATTATTCTGTTGGATCTGTTATTCTGTTATTCTGTTATTCTGTTGGATATGTTATTCTGTTATTCTGTTGGATCTGTTATTCTGTTGGATCTGTTATTCTGTTATTCTATTATTCTGTTGGATCTGTTATTCTGTTATTCTGTTTGATCTGTTATTCTGTTATTCTGTTATTCTGTTGGATCTGTTCCCGCAAATCACAATGGTGTGTGTCTTTGTTTTGGTTGGTTGCGAATAAATTTCACGATCATGTGTTGCAAAACTTTATTTATCCTTGGGTGCTCTGCCAAATGTCTTTTCTTTTCCCCAGGGTGCTGTCACACTGGTCAATCGTCTTTCTGTTTCGTCGTGCCTCTTTCTGAGTGGTCAATAGGTGTTTCGGTACTGTCGTAGTAAGTAATTAGTATGCACCGTCTACAGTGCAGAGTAGCTAACAGCTCTGCAATTGGATCCAGTATTACGATCATCAGGAGGAACCACTTCACAGTTTCGGCTCTTACCCCTCTATTGCATTTCTGAATTGGCGGGCTCCACCCCTGCAGAAGGTCGTATTAGTCATTGTGTAAGCTACATTTTTGTCATCATTTCTTTTCAAACAGATCTACTTTGCTTTCGTTCGAAAATTCATAAACTGTGACATAATTTGTTAAGACATCATCATCATCATCATCATCATCATCATCATCATCATCATCATCATCATCATCATCATCATTACACACAGATGGATGAAAATAAAGGTGCCATCTCTTCTGTGCGAACTACTTCAGGCATCAATAGTTCACTGCAAACCATCCCTGTTGATAATATGGAGGGGGGGTACATATAGAAGTATGGTAATCAACTATAGTAAGATGAAAGCTCCTTTTTCATTGGCTACTACAGAGATGTAGGGGAGGGTGTCACTCCTTTCCCTGGATTACTCCACTTACCCTTGATATGCACTTTATAATGTTGAGTGTTTCGAAAGTTCGTCATTTGTTAAGACATTATTCTTGCATAAATAAAAATAATAAGCGTCTTTATCATCATCATCATCATCATCATCATCATCATCATCATCATCATCATCATCATCATCATCGTCATCGTCATCGTCATCGTCATCGTCATCATCATCATCATCATCATCATCATCATCATCATCATCATCATCATCATCATCATCAGCATCAGCATCATCATCAGCATCAGCATCATCATCATTAATAATATAAAAGTATTACTGGTCCCCCGATTTATAAAATCGGGAGACCTATGTTTTTAGGCATTTCCGTCCGTCCGTCTGTCCGTCCGTCCGTCCGTCCGGATTTTTCTCCGCAACCATCCATTGAATTTCTCTGAAATTTTGCATGAAGTTGTAACTTTGGTCAGGGTAGAAAGTGACATTCTCCGATTTTTGAAAAAAAATCTGGTTAGCCCCCCAGGGTGTCAAAAAGCCCCCAAATGGCAAAAAATGACATTTTTTGCCCCATAACTTTTCATCCATCCATTCAATTTCTCTGAAACTTGTCCAAAATATGGAGGCAATTGTTCGTAATAGAAAATAAGTATCGCTGACCTTGGAAAAAATCTGGTTCGCGCCCTCAGGTGGTCAAAAGCCCCCAAAATGGAAAAAAAATGACCCTTTTCTCCCATAACGTTTGATCCATCCATTCAATTTTTCTGAAACTTGGCCAAAATGTAAAGGCAATTGTTCTGGATATAAAATGAGCATCATTGACCTCAGAAAAATTCTGGTTCGCGCCTCCAGGGGGTCAAAGGGGGGTCAAAAATGCCCCAAATTGCCCAAATTTATTGCATTTTACACTCGCCACATACAGAGGGGGACCACGCATGCGCGGCTTGTTATTCTTTATTATTCTTATATCGAAGTAAAGGGATTTATTATTTTGCTATCTAATTTACATACGTGTTTGAGGTGTGTACAGAAATACACATATATGTAAATTAGATGACGACGTTGTTAAAAGAAGGTCATTCTTTCTCACAGAGACATTAAAAATATTATAGCGTGGTTTAATCAGCATAAAGTTAGAGGGGGGGTTCATAGATAACTAAAAAGAAAGATGGCTGACTTGTTTAGTTAATTACAAATTACGACTTATTTGAAGAAAAATGGATTTTTGTTTTCAAACATAACTCAATCCCAGAACTAAAGTATATTTTAGCATGCATTTTGTGTCATTAAATTATATAGGAAAAAAGCCTTAGGGAAACGAACATTGATATTTTGACTAATTAGTCATCGTTTATCAAGGCCAAAAGGCCACTTGAGGATAAAGGTTAATGGGGTTTTCAGGTGGACGGTGAGACAACAGTGTAAGGATTGGAGGAGGCGATCGTTGAAACTGGGCAGAATTGGAATATTTAAGAGAAGTGCTCAACAAGAATTTGTTTACATTGGAGTTGAAAACGACCATGTTGTAGTCAGTTGGGAAATAGCCCCGCGGTATTGTGTTTCACCGACAGGTAGTTCTTGGAAAGAAACTCTGCTCATGGAAATTCCGTTTAGCTCCAGGTACACAGAGGAAGAAAGGGAAATTATTTACAGTGGTTGTAGATAGACGAGTTCTCGCTGTGAATGTTTTACGGGGGGGAACCTGAGTTTGGAGCTCAGTCGAGCACATATTATGAAAATAACGATTGAGTAGAGAAAGACTAACAATGTCTCTTCTGTGAGAAACGGTCTGCCGTAAAAATATTCTCACTCACTAGATTTCGAAGTGGATTTCTGACTCTGTCAAGACATTAAAGAACGCTCTGTGCAGCACCTCCCCTAGACGGGGCAACAGCAATACCCCATCTTAGGGCGTGTGTGGCTCCTATAGAGGTAGACGATTGCGCCAGGAGTGGGATACTTCCCGGGGCGGTAGAATAATTCAAGATGAACTCAGCTTTAGTGTAATAGTGGATTGGGGTCATAAATGGTTGGTAACTTTTAATGCCGCAAAGACAAAGCTCCTTTCCTTCAATAACTACAAGAAACCTCTCCAACCACCGATTGTCATGGCAAATAACACCCTACCTAAGAGTTCATCATTCAAACTCCTCAGTCTAACCTTCACAGGTAACATGAGTTGGAACAAATACATTGAAGACATTGCCAAGGCTGCCGCAAAGAAGGTTGGCTCCCTCTACCGTGCTAGTAAACTCATCACACCTGACATTATCCTTTATCTCTACAAAGCCACCATCCGCCCATGCATAGGGTATTGTTGCCACATCTGGGCTGGTGCATCATCTACTACTCTCTCCCTCCTTGACAAGGTCCAAAAAAGAGTCGCCAACCTAATAGGTCCCTCACTGTCAACCAAGCTCCAGCCTCTGTCACATCGCCGCAATGTAGCATCCTTGTGCTTGTTTTACAAATACTTCAATGGATTATGCTCCGATGAATTGGCTACTCTTGTGCCCCCTCGACATAAATTCACTAGACCAACTCGACAATCAACTAAATCCCATCCATTCACAGTGGAGATCCCCATATGCCGGAGAACTTTCTACTCAAATAGCTTCCTTCCTCGTGCTTCTGGCCCCTGGAACTCCCTCCCTGCCCCCTGTTTCCACAACAGTACTGACATGCAGAAATTTAAAATTAATGTAAACAGACATCTCGCTGCGCAGATCCCAGTTTAGGTTGACCCCCCCAACCTTCCCCTCTTTTCTTTCTTCTCAGTAGCCCCTTACGTCTACAGTGGCGGCCTGCCTTGTTTGGGGTGAACTACGTTTAAAAAATAAAATTAAAAAATAACAGATTTAACAGCGAACATAACGGATTTGTCACTTGTCCAAACCAATCGGCTTAGGACGTCTTATAAACCGAAGACTCCGTCCATCTAAATTTTCTAAAAACAATTCATTGATTATTTTTACAGATCATTAAAAAAAAAACACACGCAGAAATGAATTTAATCGGTTTATGCTGTGACACGTTCTAATGTTATTTTCTTCACTTATTTCGGTAATTACTTTCTCAAAGGAGGTTATGTTTTACCCAGCATCTGTCTGTCTGTCTGTCTGTCTGTCTGTTTGTGAGCAACTTCATGTCATAACAACCGTTCGCTTTTTCAGGAAGTGGTAAGCATTACTAGTACCGATGTAAATTACTTTAAAGGAAAATAGAGCTGAAAAATGAGTGAAAAAAACAAAACAATTTATTTTGGTTTACTTATTCATTTGTGACCTATTTGTGTTAAAAATATATTTAATAGAAATTATATGCCTTTTAAGCTTGCGTAAATACGGATTCTAAGCAAAGTAGCCATCTTTGTTTATGCTACCAACTGACTAAGCAAAGATGGCTACTTTGCTCTGAATCTGCATTTACACAAATAACTTTTATTAATTCATTTACAACTTTTATTAATTTTTTAAACGCAAATAGGTCACAAATGAGTCCGTAAACCAAAATAAATTGTTTTGGACTAATTTCCCAAGTGTATTTCCTTCAAAATAATTTATATCGGTAATAGTAATGATTACCCATGGATTTTTTTACCATAGAATGTATGTAAAAGTTTAGATACCAGAAGTTCCATATCTAAATTTGTGAATGTTATGGCTATTATCATCATAACAAAATGGTGAGTTTTGTATTTGTGACACAAACAATATGACACAAACAATGTTATACACACAATGTGACACAAACAATGCGACACAAACAATGTTACACAAACAATGTGACACAAACAATGTTACACAAACAATGTGACACAAACAATGTTATACATACAATGTGACACAAACAATGTGACACAAACAATGTGACACAAACAATGTGACACAAACAATGCGACACAAACAATGCAACACAAACAATGTGACACAAACAATGTGACACAAACAATGTGACACAAACAATGTGACGCAAACAATATGACACAAACAATGTTATACACACAATGTGACACAAACAATGCGACACAAACAATGTTACACAAACAATGTGATACAAACAATGTTACACAAACAATGTGACACAAACAATGTTATACATACAATGTGACACAAACAATGTTATACATACAATGTGACACAAACAATGCGACACAAACAATGTTACACAAACAATGTGACACAAACAATGTTACACAAACAATGTGACACAAACAATGTTATACATACAATGTGACACAAACAATGCGACACAAACAGTGTTACACAAACAATGTGACACAAACAATGTTATACATACAATGTGACACAAACAATGTTACACACACAATATGACACAAACAATGCGACACAAACAATGTGACACAAAGAATGTGACACAAACAATGTGACACAAACAATATGACACAAACAATGTTATACATACAATGTGACACAAACAATATGACACAAACAATATGACACAAACAATGCGACACAAACAATATGACACAAAGAATGTGACACAAAGAATGTGACACAAAGAATGTGACACAAACAATGCGGCACAAACAATGTGACACAAACAATGTGACACAAACAATGTGACACAGACAATGTGACAAACAATGTGACACACACAATGTTATACAAACAATGCGACACAAACAATGTGACACAAACAATGCGACACAAACAATGCGACATAAACAATGTGACACAAACAATGCAACACAAACAATGCGACACAAACAATGTGACACAAACAATGTTACACAAACAATGTCACACAAACAATGTTATAGAAACAATGCGGCACAAACAATGTGACACAAACAATGTGACACAAACAATGCGACACAAACAATGTGACACAAACAATGTGACACAAAGAATGTGACACAAACAATGTGACACAAACAATGTTATAGAAACAATGCGGCACAAAGAATGTGACACAAACAATGTGACACAAAGAATATGACACAAACAATGTGACACAAACAATGTGACACAAAGAATGTTACACAAACAATGTGACACAAACAATGTGACACAAACAATGTGACACAAACAATGTGACACAAACAATGCGACATAAACAATGCAACACAAACAATGCGACACAAACAATGTGACACAAACAATGTGACACAAACAATGTCACACAAACAATGTTATAGAAACAATGCGGCACAAACAATGTGACACAAACAATGTGACACAAACAATGTGACACAAACAATGTGACACAAACAATGTTATAGAAACAATGCGGCACAAACAATGTTACACAAACAATGTGACACAAACAATGCGACACAAACAATGTGACACAAACAATGTTATAGAAACAATGCGGCACAAACAATGTGACACAAACAATGTGACACAAACAATGTGACACAAACAATGTGACACAAACAATGCGACACAAACAATGTGACACAAACAATGTGACACAAAGAATGTGACACAAACAATGTGACACAAACAATGTTATAGAAACAATGCGGCACAAAGAATGTGACACAAACAATGTGACACAAAGAATATGACACAAACAATGTGACACAAACAATGTGACACAAAGAATGTTACACAAACAATGTGACACACACAATGTTATACAAACAATGCGACACAAACAATGTGACACAAACAATGCGACACAAACAATGCGACATAAACAATGTGACACAAACAATGCAACACAAACAATGCGACACAAACAATGTGACACAAACAATGTTACACAAACAATGTCACACAAACAATGTTATAGAAACAATGCGGCACAAACAATGTGACACAAACAATGTGACACAAACAATGTGACACAATGAATGCGACACAAACAATGTGACACAAAGAATGTGACACAAAGAATGTGACACAAACAATGTGACACAAACAATGTGACACAATGAATGTGACACAACCAATGCGGCACAAACAATGTGACACAAAGAATGTGACACAATGTGACACAATGAATGTGACACAACCAATGCAGCACAAACAATGTGACACAAACAATGTGACACAATGAATGTGACACAATGAATGCGACACAAACAATGTGACACAAAGAATGTGACACAAACAATGTGACACAAAGAATGTGACACAAACAATGTGACACAATGAATGTGACACAACCAATGCGGCACAAACAGTGCGACACAAACAATGTTACACACACAATGTGACACAAACAATGCGATCCAGTTGTTTAAGATACACTATTTCCACAGTTTTATTCGCTACAAATACGACTTCACAATCTAGTGGGTGAAGATCTCTTTTCTTCTTTCCATTTCCCTTTTTCACACAGAAGAGAAGTTGCTAGTCTTTCTCTACTCTATCGTCATTTTAATGGAAGGTGCTCGACTTCGCTCCAATCTCTGGTTTATATAAGACATTCACAGCAAGAACTCGTCCTCTACCCCAACTGAAAGGAACTTTCATTTCTTCCTCCATGTGCCGAGTGCCAGGCGGTATTTACATGAACAGAGTTTCTTTCCAAGAACTGCCAGTCCATGGGATACATTACCACGGGATTGATTCCATGCAGACTACAACACGGTCGTCTTCAAATCCAATATCAACAAATACTTGTGCATTCCATTCATCATTATCAATCCTCTCATAATAGTCTTCATCATTCAACTGACAGTCCATCCACCTCATTATCCTCGAGTGGCTTTTGGCCTTGATAAGTGGTGACTCATTAGTATAAAAAATACTCCCATAATATTCTTCATCATTCACCTGACAATCTATCCATCTCATTCACCCTAATCCTCGAGTGGCTTTTGGCCTTGATAAGTGGTGACTCATTAGTAAACGAAAAGGTTGTTGAATAATTACGTTTTTCCCTTTTTAAAAGTCATAAGTCAATTAGAGCCCAAATATTACATAAAAAAAGTAATGTTATCATGATTGAAACTATAATCAATAATTAGATTACACATATTCAAATCGATTGTTATTTGCTGTAAGAAAAAAAGTTAACAACTAAGTAAAGCACCTGTGACCCGTTGGGTCAGTATTTGTTATTTATTATTATACTAAAGCTGAATCAATCAACGTTTGTTTCCCTAAGGCTTTTAGCCTATATATTTCAACCACACAAAATATATGCTAAAATATTACTCAGTTTTGGGATTGAGTTATATTTGAAAAAAAAAACCCTTTCATTTTAATTGTTTTATTTAGCTGTAATTTGCAATTAACTCATCTCTTACTAAGTTTATATCTAAGTTTATTCTATATGTTGTATATCACTCTCGCTTCTGCCACTCTCTTGCTGTCGAAGGTAATAAAGAAAGGAAGAAAATAAAAAGATTGGAATAGCCCATTATATATGAATATCACCACAGGAGTTATACTATTTAGCTGATCGGGAAAAGGTGTGCTTTTCAGGGCTTGCCCGAAAGCGGCGCACCTGGTGTTATTACGGTATTTCGTTTTGGTCCACAGGCACATTTAAAACGTGCCTATGCATAACTAATTTAAGGTGGTCACATGAATTTAAAAGAATTTGTTTGCAAACTTTGAGAAAATCCTACGTTAGACTAGATTTATTTCTTATTTCAAGATCAACTGGAATTTTGTTCGTCTACAGAACCGTAAATGGTTAATTTCAAAATCAAAATGTTGAACAGTGATTTGAATATTGGTTAAATTTGGACTGGGACTCATAGTTTGTCCACTTAATCCAGGGGCGGGCAACTTTTTCAGAGTGAGGGCCAGATGAGACTTTTGGAAGGAGATCGCGGACCGGAGTGAAAAACGAAATCTCAGAATTACTATATTTTGTTTACATGAATAAATTGTACAAAAATTGCATTGAACACTCTACAAATCTGATTTTTTTTCTCAAGAGACTTCTGTATGTGATGTTATAAAAGGCGCCGACGAAGAGTCATTTTGGAATCATAAAAAAGGAACGGAGGAAGTAGCAAGTTGATCCAGCATTCGTTTTGACACACCTCACATAAGTTCTCTGTTTTATGCCCTTTCCTCGTCTCACGTTTCCTCTTTGCCTCTCTCTTTCTCTTTTTCTATTTTTATCTCAGGCCACGGATTTGAAATTCATAGTTAAAGAAAAATGAAATATACATGCATCATCGCTCGCTGATATTCATACATTTTAATCCTAATGTAAATCTTAATTGAAACCTACTTTTACGTCTATGTCACAAAACGATATGAGTTTTACTGGGAGGTCCGCGGGCCGGATTGCAATAATAAAGCATAGCAGGGTGGCGGGCCGAACGCTAAGCCTTCGTGGGCCGGTTGTGGCCCGCGGGCCGGAGGTTGCCCGTCCCTGACTTAATCACAGTAGAATTATGTGGATATGTTTCGTTCTACCTGAAGAATATACACACGCCAGGAACTGAGTTTCTGCTAGAGTAAAAAGTGTTCGTTCAACACAGCAAGTAACCTCATACGTGTTTCCACGTTCCATGTTTTGTTCCCTCAGCTTAGATTTGGGGAGTTGATTTGAACCATAAGCGGGGGGGGGGTGCTGAAATGAATGTCGACATTATTCATACAATAAACTGGGACATTTTATCAAAGAAACAAAAGGAAAAACAGTTTGTTTATTTTAAAAAAAAAAAATTTTTATGAAAAAAAAAAAATTACACAATACTGGTCAACTCTGACGATGGAATATTATTCCGAAATTAATAAGATTAAAGTAAAAATAATAATAAATTAATCGGTGCTTGTATAATAAAAAGCCGAAAGAAAGTGTTTTTTGTCTTTTAGTGTTGAAGAGGTAAATAAGGGGCAGGTAACTCTTACAACGAATTTTAAACACGATTTTCCAGTAATCAAAACTGATGGCTTTAATTGGCGTTGCACATGTGGCTACTGTGCACGGAGAACGTCGATTAGACATAAAAGGGTTAGGGTTAGGGTTAGGGGTTAGGTTTAGGGTTTAGGGTTAGGGTAAGGGTTACAAAAATATTGATCGAAATCTAGAACTGTTGTGAAGAGTTACCTGCCCCTTATTTATCTCTCCAACACTAAAAGACAAAAAAAAACTTTTTTTCAGCTTTTTATTATACAAGAACCACTTAATCTTGCATTGATAAAAGCTTCTATTTTCCATTTGAATAATTCTGACCCACCAATACTTTTAAATGAACGACCCGTTTTCTTAAACTTCTAGCATGCCAATCCTTTCTTCGTTTTACAACCAGAATTTGAATTCATAACCGCCAACGTCATCGGCGTGAACACACCATAACAAGGACATTTTATCAAAGAAGCAAAAGGAAAAAAGTTTGTTTATTTTTTATTTATTTTTTTTTATGAAAAAAAAAAATGACACAATACTGGTCAACTCCGATGATGGAAAAAGTCTTAAATCAGCTGCAAGTCTGTTGTTCAGTAAATGAGTACCATTTGTAGGCTTTAAAAAATAAATCTCGGTTAATTGTTTTTTTTTAAAAACATAGTTCACCCCAAACAAGGTAGGCCGCCACTGTAGACGTAAAAGGCTACTGAGAAAAAAGGGTGACGGGTTGTTTTTTTTTTTTGGGGGGGGGGGGGGTCAACGGAAATTAGGAGCTGCACAGCGAGATGTCTGTTTACATTAGTTTTACATTTCTGCATGTCAGTAACGTTAGGAAAACAGGGAGCCGGGAGGGGGTTCCAAAGTCGAGCAGCACGAGGAAAGAAACTTTTGGAGTAGAAAGCTCTTCAGCATCTGGGGACCTCCACAGTGAATGAATGGGATTTGGCAGATTGTCGGGTTGGTTTAGTGAATTTACGTCGTGGGGGCACCAGAGCAGCAAGCTCATCGGAGCACAATATCGAGAAATCCTGATTCTTTATATATAATTGTATCACAGTCGATAGTTTTCTTCGAATGTCCGACTGGCTTGGCAGGCCGAGAGCAGGCTCGAGGCGTTTCCACGAATAATGGCGATAGAGAGGCGCTCGTAAAGCCAAGACAATTCGCGATTATCTCCGGTGTTGCGAATCATTAATAGACCAAGGCTGCCGAGGAAGGCGCGTCTGGCATTTAAACTATGACGTCATTCTGCATGTTCGGATTTGGTTGGTTTTTTTTTTCATGGCATATCAACTCGTTTGGCGGTTATTTAATGCAGAATTAAGTCATTTAGGGAGGGCCTGTGGACGAGTGGTTATAGCACTTGTCTATGGGCTGGACGACCCGGGTTCGATCCCACTCACGGCATGCGAATTTTCGGGTCTGAAACCCCCCTCTGTCCACCCAGCAGTAAATGGTTACCTGACTAAAACTCAGGGAAGGTTCAAGGCCGCTCCGCCTTCTATATGCTGTGCCCTAGACACGGTGAATCTTAACAAATCACCGCCGCTACGGCCATGGGCAATGTGCGATGTCGGCAACGACACTCGTGCGCGTCCAGGCTATGCGACCTTTACCTTTTTAAGTAATTTTAGTAAAAGTTGTGCTTCAAGTTCTTAATATTCTCAAATATTTATAGATTAGTTAGCTTATAAGCAAATATATTTTTCTCCAAAATACTCAGACAGGTACTGCCACGCGTATGGGGATTTTTACGACCCCCCGATTATTTTTTTAAAGGGAACAAATAAACAAATAAAATAGCACAAAAAAGGTGTATGTACGAATTGGTTGGTAGAAACCGTGAAAATTAGGAACAAAGTTGCAAAAGAAATTGGGTTTAGCGGTTGGTGTCACGGTGATTGAAAAAGAAAAATGTTCGTCAAAGTTTTGCCTCCCCCCCCCCTGGTGGGAGGAGTAAGTTAATTGCTTACTTCCTGATGCGCTCCTACCGGGGAATGCCGACGGGACTGCCCAGGCATTTTTTTTGTAGGCCAGAGTGCTCATCTTCTCGGACGCTGGTTTTTCAAATCACACTTTCCCGACCTTGTGTCACATCTTACCTTGTGGGAGGAAGATGAATAAAACAAGACGCCCTGCTGTTACAAGTACCATCTGCTTTTCTCCATGTGCAACGTAGTTCTACTGTTGGCGCTTCTTGAAAGTTCGCGCCTTAATCTTAGTTATGTGTCTCCCTCTTGCGGTTGACTTCCCAGCCAAGAGAAGATAACCTATATATTTTCTATACTCGAGGGCAGAGTAGATCTGGGAATAATGGCAACTAAGAGATGACCCAACACTCCCCAAAGCTCTCCAAATTGGACCTCACCACCGGTCGTAGTTTAAGATCATACCCAGGACCAGGTTGGGTAGACAGGGGTTGAGTAGTTGATAGGTTTTGGAACTAGGGGAGGCAGAAGAAAAGTAGAAAGGACCGTGAAACATTATTTCCATCTGTTTCTAGCAATCCTTGGTGGTAGGTGTATAATTCGTTGTTTAGTTCTGTGTTGATGAATTACTTTTAAGATAAAACCGGTTAATCCGAAAAAAAAAGTCACTGGAACCAAGGGTGCCGGAAAATCGGTGTTATAAAGTTCTGAAACATATCTTTATAAATAATAAATGGATCGACCGTTGTCGAGGACGACTTGACGACTCTTTTTTAATTGGCTACTACGCCACTCCTTTTGTTCCATTTAGCTGTGATCCTCATCTGATAATGTTAGAACAAGCAAAAGTAAAAAGTTAATAACAGTTCAAAGTGTGTGAGCCAATCCGTGCCTAGTATCGTCGGCCCTCAAGGAGTTTGTATAGTAGTTCATAACACTGTGTTATCATCGACAAGGGTTCCGGTGTCAGATTGCGTCTCTCACTGTTGGATTTGCTTGAGTTTTCGCTTACATAGTCATTACCTAACAGGTACTCGGCTCCCAGAGCGACTTTTTCTAATTGGTTGAAGTTTGATTTCGGTAACCAATCAATGAAGCATTAAACCAATCAAAATAGAGTATTATACAGAAATCTTTTTTTTTTCTGCTGTCAGGGTTCTCCAGATGGTATGACTTGAATGACGATTGAACTCAGGTCCCTTGGCTTATTAGGGAGCACTTATGCCAAATGGGCCCGTAAATGTCTTTAATGAAACATTATCAGAGAAGAATGCGTCGAATAATCAGTTAAAACTGGAAAAGAAATAGACAAAGGCAAAATAGTGGCATGCAGATCCGCGAAGCAGGAGAAAAACGCACGAAGTTTAACGTTAACGCACGAAGTTTAACGTTAACGCGCGAAGTTTAACGTTAACGCACGAAGTTTAACGTTAACGCACGAAGTTTAACGTTAACACACGAAGTTTAACGTTAACGCGCGAAGAGACGCTGTTGATAAAATGTTCCAAAACAAAGAAAGAAAAAAGGGAGAAAAATAAACAAAGAATAAACAAAGCGAAATAATTAAATTATGCAAATATTGCTGGAATATTAAAAGCCTTTAAAAAGTCCCAAAGGAAATAAAGTATTCTTGTCAGCATAAATACGGTTGTGTTATGTTTCCTAAAACCTACTACTACTACTACTACTACTACTACTACCACTACTACCACTACTACCACTATTATTATTTGTACTCACTAGTTCTCACACAGATCATCGGCACAATTAAAAAAGATTATTTTCATTTTTTTATTTTTATTTATTTATTTTTTAAAAATTTTAATTTTAATTTTTTATTTTATATTTTTATTTTAATTTTAATTTTAATTTTAATTTTAATTTTTATTATTATTATTATTATTATTATTATTATTATTATTATTATTATTATTATTATTATTATTATTATTATTATTATTATTATTATTTTTATTATTATTATTATTATTAGAATTGTTATTGTTATTGTTATTGTTATTATTATTATTATTATTATTATTATTATTATTATTATTATTATTATTATTATTATTATTATTATTATTATTATTATCATAATAACAATAATAATAATAATAATATAATATATATATATATATTTTTTCATTTTTTTATTTTTATTTTTTTAATTAAAATTTTTTTTTTACTTATAATAATAATAATAATAATAATAATAATAATAATAATAATAATAATAATATATATTTTTTTATTTTTTATTTTTTTTTATTTTTATTTTTTTAATTAAAATTTTTTTTTTTTTACTAAAATGTTTTTTTTGTAATCAAAAGTACTCGAGTGTTAGTCAAAGAGGAAAACTCTATAAAATGGGAAGCATAATTTCACACACCATTTCCCAGTAGATTTATCCGCTTAAATAAGGATCGCCATGAAATACATATTGTCGTGATGACCCACAAAGGTGTTTCTATGTCAAATAAGTCATTTATGTCCGCGATAATCAACTTCTTTCATCGGGAAGTAGGAAGCCATTATTCTTTTGAAATGGTTGTTTTCATTCATCTTGACTAACCGCCAGCCGCGTTCCCGGAAGGATGAAGGAGTGGGGAGGGATGAAAGGGATGGGGAGGGATGAGGAGGGGGGAGGGATGAGGAGGGGGGAGAAGACACAGAAGAAAGAGTAGAAAGAGTAGAAAGAGAAAGAGGGTAACTGAAGAGATGAAGAAAAAAGAGATATAGTTGAATAAAGAGAATAAGAAGAACAAGATGGATGAAAAAAAAACGAAGAAGAAGAAGGAGAATAAACACGGGATGAAGAGAAAAAAAGAAAAATGAAAAAGAAGAAGACGGATAAGTAGAAGAAGAAGAAGAATATGGAGAAGAAAAAGAAGAAAAAAAATGAAGAAGAAAAAGAAGATAGAGAAAACAAAAAGAAAGAGATAAAAAAAAGAAAGAGACGGATAAAAAATCCGAAGAAAAAAGAATGTGAATCAGAACAACAATTTTCCAGTAATCAAAACTGATGGCTTTAATTGGCTACTGTGCAAGGAGAACGTCGATTAGACATAAAAGGGTTAAGGTTAGGGTTTAGGGTTTAGGGTTAGGGTTAGGGTTAGGGTGTTGTGAAGAGTTACCTCCCCATTATTTACCTCTCCAAAGACAAACAAAACTTTTTTTCGGCTTTTTATTATACAAGCACCCAAATTCTTCCCAGTTTCAATCGTCGTCTGAAATCCTCACTGAATGTCTAACTATCACACACCCATTAACCCTCGCATTCAAGTGGCCTTTGTGTCTTGATGCAATGATTGTAATTTATCCACATTCCTTCCTTCCCCTACCGTCTAAAATGCTAACTATTTTTATTTCATTTTCTTTTCTAAACTCATATCAATATGGTAGTAAACACATGAATTAAAAGCGTTTCATTTCGGTAGCAGGCTTGTTCGCTCAAGCTGGTAGAGCATCGGACTGTCACGATTGATGCGCTCGCAACGTCTAGCCACACTGATGTCGACGAAACAGCTTCATATGAATGACTATATTATGTACTAGCGGAACCCGTGCCACATCATTGCTTAGAAGAATTGAGGGGCATCTTTTACGAGACTCAGCAGAGTAAAAACGCTAAAAAAACAAATATACAACAAATAAAAGTAACTGTAAGCTGTAAAAGTTAGTTTACAACTTGCATGTGCTATTTGTTTGTATTTTAAACCCGTTTGAAGTGCTATTTATTCGAAATTTAAGTTCGACAGACGGTTTTCGAAGAATTCAAAATGGCCACTCTACGTAATAATATAGAGGGACTGACCGCCATTTTTCTTTGAGAAACTAGATGTTTTAAAAAACAAGAATTTTTTTTTTTAACATCTAATAAAAAGCCATTTATACTACGTAAAAATACAAACAAATTACATAGGTAAGTAGAAAAATGTCTATTCTAGACATAAGTCAACTTTACTTGTTGCAAATTTATGTTTTTAAACTCTTTCTCGTTTTTTTTTTGGACCCCGTTCGCGCCTCTGCTGAGCGTCGTAACATATACCCGAATTGAGGAAACAGTCTACGTGTGGATTACTATATAAGCCCCCCTTATTGGATTGAGCACTGTGGTAAGTGATATCGCCAACTACCATTAGCGATAATGCAAAGATCTTTGTACACACAATTGGACTACTCTCCGGTAGCTGTCAATGTTTATGTAAGCAGTGAGATTTCACTTACTAACGGTCCCCTGACTGTCAATATAGGTTTGATCCCGACTTGAGACAGGTGCTTGTCTAGATACACCGAAGAGCTGTAATATTTAGACACACGGTCGGTTTTTAATGTGGAGAAAATCCAGATGGCCTAAAAGGGGCACTTTGAATTGAAACAAAGATAAAATATGCCTTAGTCTAGATCAGGGGCGGGCAACATCCGGCCCGCGAATGCTTAGCGTCCGGCCCGCCACCCTGCTATGCAATCCGGCCCGCGGACCTCCCAGTAAAACTCATATCATTTTGTGACATAGACGTAAAAGTAGGTTTCAATTAAGATTTACAGTGGGGTGAAAATGTATAAATATCAGCAAGCGATGATGCATGTATATTTCATTTTTCTTTAACTATTAATTTCAAATCCTTGGCCTGAGATAAAAATAGAAAAAGAGAAAGAGAGAGGCAAAGAGGAAACGTGAGACGTTGGAAAGGGCATGAAACAGAGAACTTATGTGAGGTGTGTCAAAACGAATGCTGGATCAACTTGCTACTTCCTCCGTCATTATTTTTTTATGATTCCAAAATGGCTCTTCGTCGGCGCCTTTTATAACATCACATACAGAAGTCTCCTGAGAAAAAAAAATCAGATTTGTAGAGTGTTCAATGCAATTTTTGTACAATTTATTCATGTAAACAAAATATAGTAATTCTGAGATTTCGTTTTTCACTCCGGCCCGCGATCTCCTTCCAAAAGTCTCATCTGGCTCTCACTCTGAAAAGGTTGCCCGTCCCTGATCTAGATAGATTTATATTTCACTGGCCCAAAGCAGGAAAACAGATACTGCACTTTGTTCCTAGCTGTGGGGGAGTTTTATTTTGTTTAGATGTGTTACTTCCGTACTGGATAAGCGAGAACAAAGTATGTATCCAACCCTGACTGGTGTACGTGTGTGTCTGGTGGGGAGGGGAATACATATTTATGGGGGACATAGAATCTTTCGACCGGTTAAAATGGAGTCTACATAAATCATTATTATCTACATCAAAAGGTGTGAGTTTCTTTAATTTATTGCTGAATTAGTTTCTCAAGTCATAAAAATTGCGAACACATATGTTATTATCACGGATAATCACATCCTGGATTGGCGACATTTGAACGAGACCTGATCATATTTGGTTCAGCGCACAAAGACTGAGCCTTAAGGTCGAGTGGGAGGGGTTAGGGTTAGAATTCGGCGGAAGTGTGTGAGAATCGCTCGACTGAACATGAAACTATTCACGAACATTTCCTATTTTGAATGACTGAATAGCCGATAAGTCAGAACTGCGATTTGCCTTTTGGCTGGGATCACAGTGTAGTATCTGTTCCGATGGATACTACACTCTATAGACAGGTACCGTTTGCCTTCGGGGCTTGATGACGCTGGTCTGTGGGTTTGTCCTGTGCAGTTCTAGGAGGTCCACCCTCCCAGGCTTTGCCTCCGCTCTTTGGGGAGGAGTAAGTTTATTGCTTACTGCCTGAGACGCCCCTACCGGGGAATGCCGACGGGGCTGCCCAGGCATTTTTTGTAGGCCAGAGTGGTCACTTTCTTGGTCACTGGCTTTTCAAATCCCACTTTCCCGACCTTGTGTCACATCTTACCGCTGTGGGAGGAAGATAAATAGGAAGTCAGAACGGCGATATTTGTGAGTTTCGGTGTTATCATTAGAGTTCATTTGCTACATAGAATGAAGGGGTGGAATTTTGCTACATAATTGTAACTATTGTTTATTTGAAAATATTTCTCAGGTGAGGTATTCTTGTATAGTTCTCTCCACCAAAAATACTACCCATAGAATCGGTAATAAAATTCACAATCATCTCTATAATCCAACCGGTGCCCGGAAAACTCGTCACAGGAAAACTCGGCAACGGAAAACTCGACAACGGAAAATTCGTCAATGGAAAATTCGTCAATGGAAAATTCGTCAATGGAAAACTCGGCAATTTTGGCCAAGTAGGAAAATTCAGCAATTATCGAATAAATATCGATTGAAAATAGATTTTAGAACCGTTTTTACAGGAGATATACTTGTAAATACGGGGCTACCCACTCCCCAGTGAAGAACATTTTTTATATTATTTTTTTAGTACTTGTGCAGTTTACGAACCGGGCTATGTTTTAGATAAGATTTTCAAGTTAAATTAAATTTTGACGATATCTTTTGTTTATTAAATTGTTAGGTGAAAGTACAGAATAGTTAACAAAGCCCCTCTCACTCCATGTTAAGAAGAGAGAGAGAGAAATAGAGAGAGAGAAAGAGAGAGAAGGAAAGAGAAAGAGAGAGAAAGAGAGAGAGAGAGAAAGAGAGAGAGAGAGAAGGAAAGAGATAGAGAGAGAGAGAAAGAGAGAAAGAGAGAGAGCGAGAGAGAAAGAGAGAAAGAGAGAGAAGGAAAGAGACAGAGAGAGAGAAAGAGAGAGAGAAGGAAAGAGATAGAGAGAGAGAGAAAGAGAAAGAGAGAGAAAGAGAGAGAGAAAGAGAGTAAGAAAGAGAAAGAGAGAGAGAAAGAGAGAGAGAGAAAGAGAAAGAGAGAGAAAGAGAGAGAATGAGAGAGAGAGAGAGAAAGAGAAATAGAGAGAGAGAGAGAGAGAGAGAGAGAAAGAGAGAGAGAGAAAGAGAGAGAGAGAGAAAGAGAGAAAGAGAGAGAGAGAGAGAGAGACTAGTAGTTGGTGCACTAGCCTAGATGTGGCAACAATATTCCATGCGCGGGCGAATGGTGACTTTATAGAGATATAAAATACTGGCAAGTGTGAGAAGTTTTCTAGCCCGGTAAAGGGAATCCACCTTCTTTGCAGCAGACTTGACAGTGTCTTCTATGTATTTATTCAACTTCATGTTACCGACGAATGTCAGGCGGAGGAGTTTAAACGTTTGACTCTCGGGAAGGATTTTATCTCGCACGACAATCGGTAGTTGGAAAGGTTTCTTAAAACATAACATAATAACATTTATTTGGGAAAAAAGGTTTCTTAAAACATAACATAACATTTATTTGGGAAAAAAGGTTTCTTAAAACATAACATAACATTTATTTGGGAAAAAAGGTTTTGCCTGTAACTCGCAATTCTTTTCCTTTTGTCCACTAGACTAATTCGTGCGCAGGTCTAACCGAATATTTTCTGTGAAGCCAGTCTTTGTCCAACTTTCACTTAAAGTCGTTTATGTCTGTTGCATCGATGACCCAGTCTGGCAGAGAATTTCAATTGTTCACAACTCGTAGCCCAAACGAATACTTTCTAATGTTAAGCCTGCCATGTTTCTTTTTAAGTTTCAGGTTGTGACCTCTTGTTCCGGTGATCTTGCTGAGGGGTAGCAGTCTCTCCTGGTCCATGTTGTCTTTGCCTGTGAGGATCTTGAACGTCTGGATCATATCTCCACGTTCTCTTCTATAGTACATGGACGGGAGCTTTATGTGTCTCAGCCTATCTTCGTATTTATAGTGGTTAAAGGAAAGGAGCTTCATTTTGGTAGCATTAAATGCGACCATCCATTTTTGTCCCCATTCTACTACAGACTGGAGGTCATTTTTCTAAGTATTCAGCCATTGCCTTGCTTGTGTGGGCATTCGATTTGCCCTCACACCTGGAATAAAGTGTGGTGCCATCAGCCAGTACATTTATCCCAGACACGATTGTATCAGAGAGGTCGTTTATGAATATCAGGAATAATATAGTTTCAAGTATCAACCCCTGGGACACACCCGAATTGATGTGGTGTTGTTTGGATCTACGACATGATCTTTCTTTTATCAAAGAAAGATCTAATTATATTTAATATTCGTCCAGTAATACCGTACGAGTTGATTTTTCTGAGAATACTTTCATGCCAAAGTCTTGGAGATATCTAGCACGACCACCCTAGTTTCACCTAACTTATCCAGTATGCGGTATATACATTCGGAGATGACGGTTAGGATATCCGTAGTAGAACGGGATGGCTTAAATCCATACTGTTGGTCAGAAAGAAGTTTAGCATTTCAAGATGGTGTAGTAGTAACTAGGGGTGGGACGTAATTGGTGAAAATTTCAGATTCATGCGAGTAGTATTTTTTTGTGTTCATTTATACATAAATAACACTAAACAATCAAACATTTTGAAAATTTTGCAAAATTCAGAAGGTGCAGGCCAAAAATAGCCGTTAGGGCTCTACGGGACTCAAAATCCATCATTTTTCAGTGAAAAAGTGGTTTCATGCGACATTGCAGGTCCTAAAACATCCTCAAAAGCTATGAATGGATATAGATGGTTAAATCTGATATAGTACTTTAATTCAGGACCATTTTCAGGCTGTGAAAGGGTTTTCATGAATGTAAAATAGCCAAAAACTAGTGGCCTGCACCTTCTGAATTTTGCAAAATTTTCAAAATGTTTGATTGTTTAGTGTTATTTATGTATAAATGAACACAAAAAAATACTACTCGCATGAATCTGAAATTTTCACCCATTACGTCCCACCCCAAATTTTCATCCATTACGTCCCACCCCTAATGTTCACCCATTACGTCCCACCCCTAATTTTTACCCATTACGTCCCACCCCTAATTTTCACCCATTACGTCCCACCCCTAATTTTCACCCATTACGTCCCACCCCTAATTTTCACCCATTACGTCCCACCCCTAATTTTCACCCATTACGTCCCACCCCTAATTTTCACCCATTACGTCCCACCCCTAATGTTCACCCATTACGTCCCACCCCTAATTTTCACCCATTACGTCCCACCCCTAATTTTCACCCATTACGTCCCACCCCTAATTTTCACCCATTACGCCTCACCCCTAGTACTATCGCTACATTGATTAATGATTCAAAGATTTTAACGTAGGGCGGGAGGGGACTTTACTAGATTGAAAACAGCCGTTTTCATGGCCTTTTGGCTCGGAGCAAAGTTTAGTATCTGTTCTGGTGATACACTTAGTCTATTCTGTCCTCAGTCAGTGACGAAGTTCTTCTAGACTGAGGCAATTTTGATTTTTGTTCAAATCCAGAGTGCCCCTTTATGGAGAGCTAGATTTTTTACCACATTAAAAACCGATCTTGTGCCTAACTCTGCCCTCGTGGGGAGGCACGTGAATAGGAGCAGCCGTTTTCATGAATTCTGGTTCACCTGTTGTGCGTAAAATTTATTTTCCTAAAATGAATAATAATCCCAGGTTCACTTTGACTCAAAGTGGTAGTACCTGTTAGGGCCCCATCTATGGGTTGAATAGAAGCCATCGTTTACAAAATATTTGTTTACAAAATATTTGTTTACAAAATATTTGTTTACAAAATATTTGTTTACAAAACAAATTAATCTACAAACCATTCATATGCAAAAAATATGGACAGATTCGGCATAAAAATGACCCAAAGATGGTTGATATGCCGTAAAACACAACAACCAATCAACACTAGATCCGATAGGATTTGAACTCGTCATGTGTTATTTACTAATCAGTCATCAATTACAAAAGTTAAAAGCCACTCGAAGTTAAGGGTTAATGACATGGGTAGATTGTCAGTTGAATAATGATTAATATTATAGGAAGACTGAAAATAATGAATGGTATGAATAACATTAGGCTCCCTCTATCGTGCCAGTAAACTTCTCACACCTGACATTATCCTATATCTCTACAAAGCTACCATC
>OY744530.1:111182060-111227060 GCA_963556195.1 Sepiola atlantica | reverse complement strand
GGTACTTTCCCATCATGTCTGCTTAGACAGTACCTCGACCTGAGACCGGCAGATTCAGGTCGCTTCTTTGAAAGCGAGGTGCTATAAACTCGATCGCTTATATAGATTCTAGCTCTCCAGCCACAGCCAATAAGAACACTCCACAGGCAATGGCTGGATCTTTAGAAAATGACCACCAGACTGTAGTGGATTGGGGTCATAAATGGTTGGTAACTTTTAATGCCGCAAAGACAAAGCTCCTTTCCTTCAATAACTACAAGAAGCCTCTCCCACCACCAATTGTCATGGCAAATAACACCCTACCTGAGAGTTCAATATTCAAACTCCTCGGCCTAACCTTCACAGGTAACATGAATTGGAACAAATACATTGAAGACATTGCCAAGGCTGCCGCAAAAAAGGTTGGCTCCCTCTACCGTGCTAGTGGACTCCTTACACCTGACATTATCCTGTATCTCTACAAAGCCACCATTCGCCCATGCATGGAGTATTGTTGCCACATCTGGGCTGGTGCACCATCTACTAGTCTCTCCCTCCTTGACAAGGCCCCTAAAAGAGTCGCCAACCTAATAGGTCCCTCACTGTCAACCAAGCTCCAGTCCCTGTCCCATCGCCGCAATGTAGCATCCTTGTGCTTGTTTGACAAATACTTAGTTGCAGTTTTCTGTGGTTAAGTTGTTTTTTAAATTTTATTTCTCTCAAAAGCCAATATATTTGTATGAATAAAAAAAGTTTAAGTTTAATTTTAAGAATGTTTTTTTTTTAATTTTAAAAACTAACTACAGTCTACAGTAATTTAAATTTATTTTCAGTTTAAATTTCACTAATTTCATGTAATTGAGTAAATCGAGTGGAAATACATATTTGTCATAAATAATTCATTATCAAATTCTTCAGTTAATTATTCAATTAATTCTAGATCACAATGCATATTATCTTAACCAAAGCGAAAAGAATGAAGAGATACCAATATATATATTGCACTAGATAGAGTGAAAGAATAAAATAAGGTGCGAATCAAATTTTATTACAATTCAAAGTTCAAGCAAAGTAGTTTAAAGTCCTTAACTCATGAGTTTTCAAAAGAAAATCTTCTCAGAGGACCATTACCGCAATGACATTACTGCAGGTAATAAAATTAAACTTTGAAAATATATAAAAATATATATAAAATACATAAAAGTATATAAAACAACTTTTCTTGAACTTTGAATTGTAACAAAATTTGATAGGCACCTTATTTTATTCTTTCACTTTATCAAGTGCTATTAATGCTCTATCCAGTATATTGAGCTTCATTTTTATCCGAATGTACACTAATTAAAGATATTAGTCGCCTCTTATATATTTTGTTGTATTAACCTTATATATATATATATATATATATATATATATAATACACAGAGAGAGAGAGAGAGAGAGAGAGAGAGAGAGAGAGAGAGAGAAAGAGAGAGAGAGAGAGAGAGAGAGAGAGGATCTGATTTACTGGATATATCTTTCTTTTCATATAGATTAACAGATGGATATATCTTAGCTCACTATATATATATATATATATATATATATATATATATATATATATATATATATATATGAGAGAGAGGGGGGAAGAGAGAAAGAGAGAGAGAATGTAACTCAGCGAATTTGCTGTTATATTAAGGAATACAAGCACAATGAGTATTTCATTGGCTTTTTAGGGGTTTCCTGTCTCGGTTTGTGATTCACTATATTATCTTTGTTTTTTGTCTAAAAGCTAAAACCTATAAATTGGAGAATTGGGTTTACTTCACAGATTTATGGCAACGTCCGGCGCCAGGCGATATTAACATTTACACCCACATGGCGCATAACTTGGTGCCAAAGTAGTGGGATTCATACCCATATATTATTTATCTTATCCAAACAATGTTTCAGTCTAGCACGATTTTTATCATCCACGTGCGAACATTTACAATAAATATTATTTCTTTTTATCTGAACGTATCTGTTACTACACGTAAGAGAAAATAATAATAATAATAATAATAATAATAATAATAATAATAATAATAATAATAATAATAATAATAATAATTAATTAATGAAGAAACGTTTTAGACAACTGTAAGGAAAATGGCAAACTGGAAAACACCAGGCCATGATGGAATACATGCATACTGGTTTAAAAAATTCACGACCCTACATGAAAGTCTAGCGCAGAAACTGAGAAGATGTATCCACAAAACAGACGCACCAGAGTGGATGACCAAATGAAGGACAACGCTAATACAAAAAGACTCCCAAAAGGGAACAATCCCAAGCAACTACAGACCAATAACCTGTTTACTGGAAAATCATAACGGCACAACCGAGAGAACAAATCTACCACTCCCTGAACAATCTTGCACTCCTCCCCGAGGAACAAAAAAGATGCCGAAAAGGAAAAAGAGGGACGTATGATCTGTTATACATCAATCAAAAGATCCCGAAGGAGGTAAAAAGCAGAAAAGAAACATATCCATGGCATGGATTGATTACAGAGAAGCCTACGACAGAATCCCTCAATCATGGATAATTGAATGTTTAAAATGTACAAGATACCCGACAAGATTATAACTCTGATAAAGAAAGCAATGGGAAAATGGAAACTAGAACTGACAGCTGGAGGACGATACCTGACTGAAAAAAATACAGAGAGGCATCTTCCAATGAGACTCCCTATCACCACTAGTATTTATCATAGCCATGATGCCACTCAACTACATACTCAGGAAATGGGATGCCGGATACAAGTTTACATATACAGAACAAAGAATAAATTACCTAATGTACATGGACGACCTGAAGTTATTTGCAAAAAGCAAACAGGAACTAGGACAGCTGATAAATATGACCAGAATTTTCAGCCAGGATATTCAAATGGAATTCGGAATGGAAAAGTGTGCACTGCTAGAATTGAAAATGGGAAAACTGGAGACAATAGAGGGCATTCTGGAAGCAGACACCATCAAATCTACAGAAATTAAAGAGAAGATCGGAAATGAATATTTGCGAAGGACAAGAATACTCTTAGAAACACAATTATATAGCAGAAATCTAGTACAAGGAATAAACACCTGGGCACAAATAAGTTACTCTCGACCAGAATTTCCCAACCTCCCTGGTGCTGTGACTCCTTGATAACATTTGCCAAGTTACGGTGACCCCAATGATAAAATTAGTTGGGTTGATCCTCCTTCATTTTATTTCTAGAGTAAACTAGTACTAAGCTATAAAAGAAACCTCACACCATTGTCGAGGAGTTGCTGTTGATAGCAACCAAAGACACTGTTCGAGTTATGCTTGGAGCTGAATAATAAATTGAATACAATATCCTTATCTAATAATGTTATATTATGAGGGGCCCTGTATGCCTAAAAGCGTGTAGGTCCACTAGTTTTGATTGTGAGAGGGATGAACTTTGTTCGAGTTAAGTGCAGGTCGAAGGGACATCGATTTTGGAACACATAGATTTGTCCTCAGAGTGAGTAATCCCAAGAAGTCATAACAACTGGTGAAACCCGGCCAACTTCAAAAGTTGAGGTTCAATAATGGTCAGACCAGCTCTGGTTATGATTTATATGACAGGACAAAGGACTATGACGTCACTCCTTCTTTCGTGAGAAGCTAAGGTTTTTAAAAGAGTGACGATTTGGAAAGCGAGCGGGATGGTCGACCTCTCTGTGGGTCCTAAAATGAGACAAAAGGGCTCTGGAAGTGAGAGCGTCAGGTCGACGATGTAATCGTTCGTCGTAATGGCTGGATCTCCTTGAGATCCAGGAGAAATCCCCGTGCATAGCCGCATCCCCCAGCGAGAAGGATGAATGAGAATCGAGCGAATGAATGGAAAAAACCCTTCCGCAACGTAGTCCAGAATAAAAGACTTGAATCTCTCTGAGAGAAAAATTGTCTCCGCGTTTGTCTTCTGTCTGTATATAAAATTGTATCCACAGATCAAAGATCACCAACATCGATCACAGCCAGAGATACGCAATGGAAACCGACCGCGCCGACAGCGATCACAACTAGACGACGAAAAAAACGTAAGGTAACTTCTTTGTGCATCACATTTTTGGGGTCCTAATCTGTTAAACCTCGAAAGACTTAGAAAGAAAACGAGAACAATGCTTAATTGTTTAAATAACGAGAAGTGTTTAAAAAGTAATGTGTAATAGGACTGGCAGTTTAAAGGCTTAAAAACGCCCTAAAGAAATGTGTTTAAAAGTGCCGTAAAGAGAAGTGTTTAAAAAGTTTGTAAACGCTTCTAAACTTTTCCTAAACTTTCATATGACTTCGTGTGGTTTTCATATTGCTTTCGTATTATTAGAAGCGTGTAAGAGGCTTTAATTTACATGTACTATGTAACAATAACACCGTCAGTAGAAGAATAGACGACCTGTCTGCTGATATTATGGAGCAAGTAATCCAGGAAATGAAATTGAAAAGCCCTTTAACCCACCCGTGACGTCAGCAGTTGGTCGCTCCTGGGCTGGTTAGTTACGTGATCCTGTTGGTACAAAAGTTGCTGCTCCGAAGAAGGCCACGGTTGTCGAAGAGGCCTCTCATAAGGTCACATCCACCCCCACGTTGTGTTTGTTTAGATAAGTGGGTGACCGTTGAGGGGGAATCAGCGACCCGGGATCCATGTGGAATGAAAGGTCATTCATGCAGAACTGTTGAAGGGAAGAAATCAAGTCCGTTGTGGTTTTCTTAGAAAATAATTATTCTTAATAATGAATAATGAAATAAAATATACACTTGTTGAGTCACTAGGCCAGTTGGCCAGATAATGTTGAGTTCACTCTGGTATGTAATTGGACCGATGGACAATTTATTCCTCTATCAGTGGCGTGCTGTTCTAAGCTTGGGCGAAGACACACGTATCCCGATAAGTGTGATATCTTTCACGGATAGAGAAGGGTTATTATGTCCGTTTCTCTCATTGATTAATTCACGGTCTGCTTGGTGTAACTCTGGCTAGTCCTCGTCCAATGCTTATCACCGACTGGCCCGTCCTCGCCCAATGCTTATCACCGACTGGCCCGTCCTCTCTCAACTTCAACTCACTTATATGGAAATCGCTTGTGAATCTAACTACAAAGTTCAACTTCGATAATGTTATTGAGACATAAGATGTTTATAGGTCACTCTGACAATATAAACCAAACTTGAAAATTGTTTATCCCTATCCAAATTATAAGTATATTACATTTCCACTGTTTTCCAATTCGAAACAACAAGGTTCAATTCCTATAATGCCATTTGAGATTGAAGATGTTTTGAGGTCACTGACCATATTAATTGATATATGAACTTGTTTATCTTCAGTGGAGAAATGTTATTTATCAAGCTAATTCTCATTTTGTTTATTTGAGGTCCAATGTTGGTTAATGTTTATGGATACATAAGAGATCTGTAGGTTACTCTGACAATATAAATTGATACTCTTTTTTCAAACCAGAAATTATATTATAGTCTACTGGGCCAATTTATACTAGCCGTGTATGCTGGGCGCCGACCTTCGTAAGGCCAGTTAATATTGTCACAAAATCAGTTCCACTTAGAATATTTAGTATCCAGTTTGATAAATAAACAGATGTGGCAAACTGTTCTTAGTTACTGGTTTACGTGACGTATATTTATGAAAGCGATTTCAAAGATGAGTTTCTTTTTTGGAAACAACTTGAAACGACAACTACTGAACGCGATGTCTTTGACACAGTTGGTTCATTTTTGCAAAACCATGACATTCCTTGGGGAAATGTTTCTGGTGCTTTTTTTATTTTGGGTCATATCGATTGTTGTGCTTTTTGGTCATATCTTTGTTGTGATTTTGGTCATATCGATTGTTGTACTTTTTGGTCATATCGTTGTTGTGATTTTGGTCATATCGATTGTTGTAATTTTGGTCATATCTTTGTTGTGATTTTTTGTCATATTTTTGTTGTGATTTTGGTCATATCTTTGTTGTGATTTTTGGTCATATCGATTGTTGTGATTTTTGGTCATATCGACTGTTGTGATTTTTGGTCATATCTTTGTTGTGATTTTGGTCATATCGATTGTTGTGCTTTTTGGTCATATCTTTGTTGTGTTTTTTGGTCATATCTTTGTTGTGATTTTTGGTCATATCGATTGTTGTGATTTTTGGTCATATCGACTGTTGCGATTTTTGGTCATATCGACTGTTGCGATTTTTGGTCATATCTTTGTTGCGATTTTGGTCATATCTTTGTTGTGATTTTTGGTCATATCGATTGTTGTGATTTTAGTCATATCGATTGTTGTGATTTTTGGTCATATCGACTGTTGCGATTTTTGGTCACATCTTTGTTGTGATTTTGGTCATATCGATTGTTGTGCTTTTTGGTCATATCGATTGTTGTGCTTTTTGGTCATATCTTTGTTGTGATTTTGGTCATATCGATTGTTGTACTTTTTGGTCATATCGTTGTTGTGATTTTGGTCATATCGATTGTTGTAATTTTGGTCATATCTTTGTTGTGATTTTTTGTCATATTTTTGTTGTGATTTTGGTCATATCTTTGTTGTGATTTTTGGTCATATCGATTGTTGTGATTTTTGGTCACATCGATTGTTGTGATTTTTGGTCATATCGATTGTTGTGATTTTTGGTCATATCTTTGTTGTGATTTTGGTCATATCGATTGTTGTGCTTTTTGGTCATATCTTTGTTGTGTTTTTTGGTCATATCTTTGTTGTGATTTTTGGTCATATCGATTGTTGTGATTTTTGGTCATATCGACTGTTGCGATTTTTGGTCATATCGACTGTTGCGATTTTTGGTCATATCTTTGTTGCGATTTTGGTCATATCTTTGTTGTGATTTTTGGTCATATCGATTGTTGTGATTTTAGTCATATCGATTGTTGTGATTTTTGGTCGTATCGACTGTTGCGATTTTTGGTCACATCTTTGTTGTGATTTTGGTCATATCGATTGTTGTGCTTTTTGGTCATATCGATTGTTGTGATTTTTTCTTTTTATTGTACGTTCCATGTGATTGGTTATCGTTCGTAGCTTATGCGGGTTGGTTTCCGTGTTCAGGGATTTTCCTTAAGATTGCAGCTGTTTTCATTATTGCCGTCCTTTGTATGCGTCAGAGCTCCCTGCTGTTGTAAACTGCATCTAATATATTAGTAAAGTCAGCCTCTTTATCGTTTCTTTGTCATCGATAGCTTTCTTCCTACAAAATCAATATTTGATTCTGGTTTGTCAGTTTTCTTGTCCATTGTTGCAGCATATTATTTATTCAATGGAATACTTGTTTTCTATTTATTTATTTATTTATTTATTTATTTATTTATTTATTTATATATATATATATATATATAACTTTTAATTGAAATAAAAATGACATTTCACGTGTATCGGTCTAAAAATAGCAAATTATAAAAAAAGATGCCATTCTTGTTTTTAATAAAAAAAAACTTTTCTTATTTCGAAATGTTCGTGCATGGATTACAAAAAATAATTTTTTTATTTGTTCTAATAAGTCACGAGTCATCAAGGCTAAAAACACTCGAGGATAAGGGTTAATGAGATTGATAGACTGACAGTTAAATGATCATGAATATTATGAGAGGTTTGAAAATAGCAACATATGACTAAAACAACAATAATTATTCCCCCTTTGCCAGAAACATTGCTCATGGAATGTGAAACCTAAAAGATAAAATAAGGGAAGCGAGAGTTACGAAGCTGCTAGAAGTAAATCGAATGTTCACTTTCCACTCTCAATGAATTTGGGAAATGTTTACTTTCTTCGTTAAAATCAATTGAAATGAGGATTTCAATTCTAAATAAGGGATTTCTGTTCCATCGATTATAAAGTCAGGGTCCATTTTACAACAAAAATATAATAGCGAAGTGAAGCCTCTTCAGTGCATGAAAATAAATACGTATTTTGAAATTCATCTTATCGAATGTAAGGACTAAAGGACAACATAGCTAGAAGTGAGAGTTACGAGGATGCTGAAAGTAAATTCAAGATTAACTTTTTAATCTTCATCAGTATGGATGGTTGTTGGCTTATATAGAGCTCATCCGCCCTTTGGCAGCTTTTTTAGTGATGCTGGGTGTCCACACTCAGCCCTCATCGGACAAGCCAAGGACTGCCTGATGGAATTGCAAGTTTAGTTGCCGACCGCCCGACAATGGGACACATACTATGAGTTTACATGGTATTAATAATGTAAGAATACAGACCAAATTTATAATTGTAGAAGTTCCAGAAACGATTTTTTAAATTCTGGTTCCATCTCATTGACCCTGATCCTCGAGTGTTTTAGCCTTGATAAGTGGTGATTCATTATAAAAAAACACGTATGGTTTTTGTAAGACATGTAAGAACTTTTCGAAACAGGAAAGCTTATTATTAAAAAACAATGATAACATTTTTATAATTTGTTAAAGCTAAAAAGGATAACACCCAGGAAAACAGTAAATGCAGACTGTGTTGATAAAGAGACTAAACAGTAAATCACCTAATAAGTGAATGCAGAAAACTACCACCAAAAGAATAAAGACGTTTTCAAAAGCAAGAAGTGGTCTAGATGCCTGAAGATCAAGTAATCGGTGAAAGAGATTTCCGGCTAAAATGATGAGTGAAGTAGAATTTTATTGCCCATTTTGTTAAGATCCCGCAACTTTATCCACGCGAAGTGTCAGTTAAAAAAAAATGAAAATGCATATAAATAAATAGGATAAATATATATTCAATTGAATTAATAACATTTTCCAGCGATCAAATATATCTCGTATCTATAGAAATATTTTAAATTATTGGTCAGACATTTAGTAAATGAATTAATGAAACATGTTCTATTGCTAAATCCTTTATTGTAGCTGTAAAGCTCATAATGCTTAAAAAATAGTAATCAGTTGGGGGGACACTGGAGGAAACTGGGGGATGCTGTAAAACTTCATATCGAATTTTTGCAGCTAAACTGTAGCAATGTAAGAAACGGCTGTGTAACAAAAAGGTTAAAATAGTAAATTCCCACGTAAGGTTAAAACTAAGTAGAGTGGAATCTTCCAGTTGGAAGTCGAGTAAGAGCTACGTGTCCTGGCAGTGACGTCACGGGCACAGGAATCAGCTTGGTAAAACAATGGTAGTTTTCGACTTTTTATTTAAGATTTTTCTAAATCAGTTCAAATTGAACTTTATTAATCGAAATAAAACGATTTTATCTGAATAGAAAAAGTTTGATGCATCCTAGTTGCATAGAAAATGTTTGATGCATCCTAGTTGCAAAGAAAAAGTTTGATGCATCGTAGTTGCATAGAAAAAGTTTGATGCATCCTAGTTACATAGAAAAGGTTTGATGCATCCTAGTTGCATAGAAAATATGTAATGCATCCTAGTTGCATAGAAAAGGTTTGATGCATCCTAGTTGCATAGAAAAGGTTTGATGCATCGTAGTTGCATAGAAAAAGTTTGATGCATCAGAGTTCCATAGAAAAAGTTTGATGCATCCTAGTTGCATAAAAAAGTTTGATGCATCCTAGTTGCATAGAAAAAGTTTGATGCATCGTAGTTGCATAGAAAAGGTTTGATGCATCCTAGTTGCATAGAAAAAGTTTGATGCATCGTAGTTGCATAGAAAAAGTTTAATGCATCCTACTTGCATAAAAAAGTTTGATGCTTCCTAGTTGCATAGAAAAAGTTTGATGCATCGTAGTTGCATAGAAAAAGTTTGATGCATCAGAGTTGCATAGAAAAAGTTTGATGATCCTAGTTGCATAGAAAAAGTTCAATGCATCCTAGTTGCATAGAAAAGGTTTGATGCATCCTAGTTGCATAGAAAAAAGTTTGATGCATCGTAGTTGCATAGAAAAAGTTTGATGCATCCTAGTTGCATAGAAAAAGTTTGATGCATCCTAGTTGCATAGAAAAAGTTTGATGCATCCTAGTTGCATAGAAAAAAGTTTGATGCATCGTAGTTGCATAGAAAAAGTTTGATTCATCGTAGATGCATAGAAAAAGTTTGATGCATCGTAGTTGCATAGAAAAAGTTTGATTCATTCTAGTTGCATAGAAAAAGTTTGATGCATCCTAGTTGCATAGAAAAAGTTTAATGCATCCTGGTTGCATAGAAAAAGTTTGATGCATCCTAGTTTCATAGAAAAAGTTTGATGCATCGTAGTTGCATAGAAAAAATTTCATGACTCCTAGTTGCATAGAAAAAGTTTGAAGCATCCTAGTTGCATAGAAAAAAGTTTGATGCATCGTAGTTGCATAGAAAATCTTGATGCATCCTAGTTGCATAGAAAAAAGTTTGATTCATCGTAGTTGCATAGAAAAAGTTTGATGCATCCTAGTTGCATAGAAAAAGTTTGATGCATCCTAGTTGCATAGAAAAAGTTTAAGGCATCCTGGTTACATAAAAAAGTTTGATGCATCCTAGTTGCATAGAAAAAGTTTGATGCATCCTAGTTGCATAGAAAAAGTTTGATGCATCGTAGATGCATAGAAAAAGTTTGATGCAGTGTAGTTGCATAGAAAAAGTTTGATTCATTCTAGTTGCATAGAAAACGTTTGATGCATCCTAGTTGCATAGAAAAAGTTTAATGCATCCTGGTTGCATAGAAAAAGTTTGATGCATCGTAGTTGCATAGAAAAAGTTTGATGCATCCTAGTTGCATAGAAAAAGTTTGATGCATCGTAGTTGCATAGAAAAAGTTTGATGCATCGTTGTTGCATAGAAAAGGTTTGATGCATCCTAGTTGCATAGAAAAAGTTTGATGCATCCTAGTTGCATAGAAAAAGTTTGATGCATCGTAGTTGCATAGAATAAGTTTGATGCATCGTAGTTGCATAGAAAAAGTTTGATGCATCGTTGTTGCATAGAAAAGGTTTGATGCATCCTAGTTGCATAGAAAAAGTTTGATGCATCCTAGTTGCATAGAAAAAGTTTGATGCATCGTAGTTGCATAGAATAAGTTTGATGCATCGTAGATGCATAGAAAAAGTTTGATGCATCGTAGTTGCATAGAAAAAGTTTGATGCATCGTAGTTGCATAGAAAAAGTTTGATTCATTCTAGTTGCATAGAAAAAGTTTGATGCATCCTAGTTGCATAGAAAAAGTTTAATGCATCCTGGTTGCATAGAAAAAGTTTGATGCATCGTAGTTGCATAGAAAA
Organism: Sepiola atlantica; assembly: GCA_963556195.1. Taxonomy (NCBI): domain Eukaryota; kingdom Metazoa; phylum Mollusca; class Cephalopoda; order Sepiida; family Sepiolidae; genus Sepiola; species Sepiola atlantica. Next base: position 111,215,875 of record OY744530.1, on the reverse strand, counting down.
AATTTCATGCATCCTAGTTGTATAGAAAAAGTTTGAAGCATCCTAGTTGCATAGAAAAAGTTTAAGGCATCCTGGTTGCATAAAAAAGTTTGATGCATCCTAGTTGCATAGAAAAAGTTTGATGCATCCTAGTTGCATAGAAAAAGTTTGATGCATCGTAGTTGCATAGAAAAAGTTTGATGCATCGTAGTTGCATAGAAAAAATTTCATGCATCCTAGTTGCATAGAAAAAGTTTGATGCATCCTAGTATAATAGAAAAAGTTTGATGCATCCTAATTGCATAGAAAAAGTTTGATGCATCCTAGTTGCATAGAAAAAGTTTGATGCATCCTAGTTGCATAGAAAAAGTTTGATGCATCATAGTTGCATAGAAAAAGTTTGATGCATCCTAGTTGCATAAAAAAAGTTTGATGCATCCTAGTGGCATAGAAAAAAGTTTGATGCATCGTAGTTGCATAAAAAAAGTTTGATGCATCCTAGTTGCATAGAAAAAGTTTGATGCATCCTAGTTTCATAGAAAAAGTTTGATGCATCCTAGTTGCATAGAAAAAGTTTGATGCATCCTAGTTGCATAGAAAAAGTTTGATGCATCGTAGTTGCATAGAAAAAGTTTGATGCATCCTAGTTGCATAGAAAAAGTTTGATGCATCGTAGTTGCATAGAAAAAGTTTGATGCATCCTAGTTGCATAGAAAAAGTTTGATGCATCCTAGTTGCATAGAAAAAGTTTGAAGCATCCTAGTTGCATAGAAAAAGTTTGATGCATCCTAGTTGCATAGAAAAAGTTTGATGCATCGTAGTTGCATAGAAAAAGTTTGATTCATTCTAGTTGCATAGAAAAAGTTTGATGCATCCTAGTTGCATAGAAAAAGTTTGATGCATCCTAGTTGCATAGAAAAAGTTTGATTCATCGTAGTTGCATAGAAAAAGTTTGATGCATCCTAGTTGCATAGAAAAAGTTTGATGCATCGTAGTTGCATAGAAAAAGTTTGATGCATCCTAGTTGCATAGAAAAAGTTTGATGCATCCTAGTTGCATAGAAAAAGTTTGATGCATCGTAGTTACATAGAAAAAGTTTGATTCATTCTAGTTGCATAGAAAAAGTTTGATGCATCCTAGTTGCATAGAAAAAGTTTGATGCATCGTAGTTGCATAGAAAAAGTTTGATGCATCCTAGTTGCATAGAAAAAGTTTGATGCATCCTAGTTGCATAGAAAAAAGTTTGATGCATCGTAGTTGCATAGAAAAAGTTTGATGCATCCTAGTTGCATAGAAAAAGTTTGATGCATCCTAGTTGCATAGAAAAAGTTTGATGCATCGTAGTTGCATAGAAAAAGTTTGATGCATCGTAGTTGCATAGAAAATATTTCATGCATCTTAGTTGCATAGAAAAAGTTTGATGCATCCTAGTTGCATAGAAAAAGTTTGATGCATCCTAGTTGCATAGAAAAAGTTTGAAGCATCGTAGTTGCATAGAAAAAATTTCATGCATCCTAGTTGCATAGAAAATGTTTGATGCACCGTAGTTGCATAGAAAAAGTTTGATGCATCGTAGTTGCATAGAAAAAAATAGAAAAAGTTTAAGGCATCCTGGTTGCATAAAAAAGTTTGATGCATCCTAGTTGCATAGAAAAATTTTGATGCATCCTAGTTGCATAGAAAAAGTTTGATGCATCGTAGTTGCATAGAAAAAGTTTGATGCATCGTAGATGCATAGAAAAAGTTTGATGCATCGTAGTTGCATAGAAAAAGTTTGATTCATTCTAGTTGCATAGAAAAGTTTGATGCATCCTAGTTGCATAGAAAAGTTTGAAGCATCCTAGTTGCATAGAAAAAGTTTGATGCATCCTAGTTGAATAGAAAAAGTTTGATGCATCCTAGTTGCATAGAAAAAAGTTTGATGCATCGTAGTTGCATAGAAAAAAGTTTGATGCATCGTAGTTGCATAGAAAAAGTTTGATGCATCGTAGATGCATAGAAAAAGTTTGATGCATCCTAGTTGCATAGAAAAAGTTTGATGCATCCTAGTTGCATAGAAAAAGTTTGATGCATCCTAATTGCATAGAAAAAGTTTGATGCATCGTAGTTGCATAGAAAATGTTTGATGCATCCTAGTTGCATAGAAAAAGTTTGATGCATCCTAGTTGCATAGAAAAAAGTTTGATGCATCCTAGTTGCATAGAAAAAAGTTTGATGCATCCTAGTTGTATAGAAAAAGTTTGATGCATCCTAGTTGCATAGAAAAAGTTTGATGCATCGTAGTTGCATAGAAAATGTTTGATGCATCCTAGTTGCATAAAAAAGTTTGATGCATACTAGTTGCATAGAATTGCCACGTTCGAACCCCAACAAACTATCAGAAGACGTTTACAAAAGTAAGAAGTCGTCTAGTTTATGTATTTAATAGCGTAAGTATTTCGTGCTTGCCCCCGTAGGCCAGTCGGTTACCGCGCCATACATAAATACAGAATTTGTTATTTCGAACTTTACCCACGGAATAATTATTATTTGTCTGACTTTATCCCAAAATACAATTAGACATCTCAAATTACAATGTTTAACATATTATTTGTTTTAGTTTTCTTTTTTCTTTTATCTACGCAATTTACGGAAATTAGGACTCTAGGCAACACTGGGTAGCCTTGCTAGTCGTAATAGTTGTTTATATAAAGTACCTAACGGGGTTCCGTCTGAATCTGGCGTTTCTTTGTTCCTGTCTAGCGGGTTTTGAAAACATCAGTTGGTGGCAGTGTTAGACGGAGGGTTCGTCTATGAAATATTAAAGAGAAGGGAACATATAACAATTGTGGTGATAGATGGCGACAAAGCATTGTTTAAAAGTAAAACATATTTGTACTCGAAACGATAAATAACAAAGTAATCATTTTACCCCATAAAAAACTATGAAATGCAATAAAAAGACTGATGAACTCGAACAATCAAGGCTATAGTATTTCTCTCGGATCTCCCCCCCCCCACGTATATGTAGTGTCAGTGGACCTTATCATCAATGGGAGAGGAACTGTCAACGTCTTGAGTCCGGCCTATAGGAAGAAACAGTCGGTGGGGTAGACCACCGGACAGATTAGAATTGCCCAATGTACGACAGGCTAATCCTAGAAATTGTAACTGCCACTCATGGCAGTAACCTTTCTTTTCTGTGGGGTCAAACAAAAACGCGATTATTTTTTCCTGATCCAACAACACGTGCCGGCGTAGATCCGAAGCTCACTCATTCCAATTTAGCTGTCGCTTGGGGAAGAAAACTGGACAAATTATCGAGTGTTAAAAAAACAGAAACAAAAACAAAACAAAAAGAAAACAAAAAAAAAGAAAAAAGCTAAAGAGACCAACAACTAAAAAGAAATAACAAAATTAGAAGAAGAAGAAAAAAAACCCTAAAAAACGTATGAAATGGAACGCGTAAGTAATTGGAACGGCTGCCGGAATCACGAAGTATTAATTGCTTCGAAATCCTCAGACTTTAGTCAAATAAAAACAATGTTCACTTGTTTGTTTATAAAAAAACAATGATGTCCAGACAATGTCAACGCTGGGGACCCATGAGCTCCCTGACCTTATTGCAAAAGATTCTATTATACGACCCCCTGCTATGAGACCATTCTTTGTAAATAAACGAATGTCTTATGTTTTTAATCACGAAAAACTCAAGAATTATCCAATTTTAATGAGCAGTAAGGTTTTTGTTTTCAATGTTGTTACTGTTAAACACATTTTCTCTGACAACATATTAAGTAACGGTGGAAAACTAAAACTGAAGAATCCTCCAGAGTTTTGCTGAAACCAACAAGGGTTTGTCCTCTCTTGGTCGAGGAATATAACTCTTGCTCTGTACCCAGAAAATCCCCAGCCAATAGGGGATTCTGGATGGATTTCGTTTATAACTTCTAGGAAGAAAGTGTAGTATCTGTTCCGATGGATACTGCAACCTATAGACCGGTGTCGTCTTGTCCTTCGGGGCTTGATTCTGCTGGTCTGTGGGTTTGTCCTGTGCAGTTCTAGGAGGTCCACCCTCCCAGGCTTTGCCTCCCCTCTTTGGGGAGGAGCGACGGGGCTGCCCAGACAATTTTTAATGGCCAGAGTGCTCACCTTCTCGGGCGTTGGCTTTTTAAACCCGACTTTCCCGACCCAACTTTGGGTCACATCGAATTTACTATATATTTCAAACCCCCCTCGCATCACCCCCCATATATATATATATATATATATATATATATATATATATATATATATATATATATATATATATCATATCATATTATCTGTGTCATGTGACCGGTGTAATCTGGGGTTCCAACATGAGTTGGACCGCTATAAATCTGAGAACATCTTGAAAAACAAAATGGCTAAGATTATTGTTCGATTTTAATATACAGACTGATGGAATCGTTTGTTATGTCACGTCTTTCCTGCTTGAAGTCTCGCCAACCAAGAGATAAACAATCTCGGCCCGGAAGTCAGAAGGTTTCGTCGATTTCCGTGTTCTGGGGTCACCTCTGATCCTTAAGGTGTCGCTCCAACTTTTCCATTAAAAAAACCGGGCCTCGTTATATAACAGATTGAGCTCAGAAACCCGACATCATTTTCGTTTGACAAACATCAAACTACTGAGATCGTGATTCCAGTGTGGAGAAAGAAGAGGAGTTCGAAAATAAAAACCATTTTCGTTTGACAAACATCAAACTACTGAGATCGTGATTCCAGTGTGGAGAAAGAAGAGGAGTTCGAAAATAAAAACCATTTTCGTTTGACAAACATCAAACTATTGAGATCGTGATTCCAGTGTGGAGAAAGAAGAGGAGTTCGAAAATAAAAACCATTTTCGTTTGACAAACATCAAACTACTGAGATCGTGATTCCAGTGTGGAGAAAGAAGAGGAGTTCGAAAATAAAAACCATTTTCGTTTGACAAACATCAAACTACTGAGATCGTGATTCCAGTGTGGAGAAAGAAGAGGAGTTCGAAAATAAAAACCATTTTCGTTGGACAAACATCAAACTACTGAGATCGTGATTCCAGTGTGGAGAAAGAAGAGGAGTTCGAAAATAAAAACCATTTTCGTTTGACAAACATCAAACTACTGAGATCGTGATTCCAGTGTGGAGAAAGAAGAGGAGTTCGAAAATAAAAACCATTTTCGTTTGACAAACATCAAACTATTGAGATCGTGATTCCAGTGTGGAGAAAGAAGAGGAGTTCGAAAATAAAAACCATTTTCGTTTGACAAACATCAAACTACTGAGATCGTGATTCCAGTGTGGAGAAAGAAGAGGAGTTCGAAAATAAAAACCATTTTCGTTTGACAAACATCAAACTACTGAGATCGTGATTCCAGTGTGGAGAAAGAAGAGGAGTTCGAAAATAAAAACCATTTTCGTTGGACAAACATCAAACTACTGAGATCGTGATTCCAGTGTGGAGAAAGAAGAGGAGTTCGAAAATAAAAACCATTTTCGTTTGACAAACATCAAACTACTGAGATCGTGATTCCAGTGTGGAGAAAGAAGAGGAGTTCGAAAATAAAAACCATTTTCGTTTGACAAACATCAAACTACTGAGATCGTGATTCCAGTGTGGAGAAAGAAGAGGAGTTCGAAAATAAAAACCATTTTCGTTGGACAAACATCAAACTACTGAGATCGTGATTCCAGTGTGGAGAAAGAAGAGGAGTTCGAAAATAAAAACCATTTTCGTTTGACAAACATCAAACTACTGAGATCGTGATTCCAGTGTGGAGAAAGAAGAGGAGTTCGAAAATAAAAACCATTTTCGTTTGACAAACATCAAACTACTGAGATCGTGATTCCAGTGTGGAGAAAGAAGAGGAGTTCGAAAATAAAAACCATTTTCGTTTGACAAACATCAAACTACTGAGATCGTGATTCCAGTGTGGAGAAAGAAGAGGAGTTCGAAAATAAAAACCATTTTCGTTTGACAAACATCAAACTACTGAGATCGTGATTCCAGTGTGGAGAAAGAAGAGGAGTTCGAAAATAAAAACCATTTTCGTTTGACAAACATCAAACTACTGAGATCGTGATTCCAGTGTGGAGAAAGAAGAGGAGTTCGAAAATAAAAACCATTTTCGTTTGACAAACATCAAACTACTGAGATCGTGATTCCAGTGTGGAGAAAGAAGAGGAGTTCGAAAATAAAAACCATTTTCGTTTGACAAACATCAAACTACTGAGATCGTGATTCCAGTGTGGAGAAAGAAGAGGAGTTCGAAAATAAAAACCATTTTCGTTTGACAAACATCAAACTACTGAGATCGTGATTCCAGTGTGGAGAAAGAAGAGGAGTTCGAAAATAAAAACCATTTTCGTTTGACAAACATCAAACTACTGAGATCGTGATTCCAGTGTGGAGAAAGAAGAGGAGTTCGAAAATAAAAACCATTTTCGTTTGACAAACATCAAACTACTGAGATCGTGATTCCAGTGTGGAGAAAGAAGAGGAGTTCGAAAATAAAAACCATTTTCGTTTGACAAACATCAAACTACTGAGATCGTGATTCCAGTGTGGAGAAAGAAGAGGAGTTCGAAAATAAAAACCATTTTCGTTTGACAAACATCAAACTACTGAGATCGTGATTCCAGTGTGGAGAAAGAAGAGGAGTTCGAAAATAAAAATCATTTTCGTTGGACAAACATCAAACTACTGAGATCGTGATTCCAGTGTGGAGAAAGAAGAGGAGTTCGAAAATAAAAACCATTTTCGTTTGACAAACATCAAACTACTGAGATCGTGATTCCAGTGTGGAGAAAGAAGAGGAGTTCGAAAATAAAAACCATTTTCGTTGGACAAACATCAAAACTACTGAGATCGTGATTCCAGTGTGGAGAAAGAAGAGGAGTTCGAAAATAAAAACCCAATTAACAATCATTCTGAACTCCCCCCCCAAAAAAAAGCTTGAAAATTACTTGGAAGAAACGTAATTATAACGTTACCAAATCTGTATTAGTTTTATATTTTGCAAAAGGTGTCCTTTGTCTAGACCAGGGGCGGGCAACCTTTTCAGAGTGAGGGCCAGATGAGACTTTTGGAAGGAGATCGCGGGCCGGAGTGAAAAACGAAATCTCAGAATTACTATATTTTGTTTACATGAATAAATTGTACAAAAATTGCATTGAACACTCTACAAATCAATGAGACTGCTGGTGCTGTTTTCCATGAAGAAGTATTTCCATGTCTGCCCTGATGGTTGAGGTAGACAACATGTAACTGATATTTATACATAGTTATCCCACTGTAAATCTTAATTGAAACCTACTTTTACGTCTATGTCACAAAATGATGAGGTCCGCGGGCCGGATTGCAATAATAAAGCCTAGCAGGACGGCGGGCCGGATGCTAAGCCTTCGTGGGCCGGATGTGGCCCGCGGGCCGGAGGTTGTCCGCCCCTGGTCTAGAAACTGTAAAGACTTGTTTGAAGTCAAAAAAATATTAGGCGGTCCATGAGAAGCCGTATCGACTACTACTACTACTACTACTACTACTACTACTACTACTACTACTACTACTACTACTACTACTACTACTACTACTACTACAATAATAATAATAATAATAATAATAATAATAATAATAATAATAATAATAATAATAATTATTATTATTATTATTTATTTTTATTTATTTATTTTAAATGGTGCCGGCCTAGGCTGACACCAGACACTATATTTGTAGAGGGTCGAGGAGGATGAGAAGACCGAGGAGGGACAGCACAAACCAGACCTCCGCTGGAAAAGTGCAGAGAATGATGGGACCTTGGGGAGGCTTAATGCCACCCAAATCCTAGAGAAGACCAATTGTCCTTACCAACGAGAAATCAATGGTAAGAGGCTGTTGCGATATCGCATCGTTATCGAAAAGAGGTGAAGAATACGTGAAATCTGGGGAGGCTTGTTGTCACTCAGACTCCAGGAAATACCACTGGTTGTTGTCGGTGAGCAATCACTGACGATGATCTGTGTGAGAACTCTTAGTGGGTACAAATAATAATTGCATAAGTACTAGGAATAATTCTGAAAATTCTGGATAAAAGTCTTGGAGAGATTGGAACCAAAGGGAGAATCGAGGCGATACAACGCAGCAATAATTAAAACATCCGAAATCATAAGAAAAATCCTCGAATGCGGAAACCAACCCAGATAAACTACAAATGCAAACTAGCCACGCGTATATTGAAATCGAAATAAAACAAAGACAGAAAAAACACACGATCCCAAGGGAACTGAAACTGCTAGAAGTCCTATTAACTGTCCCCTCCCCAACACACACACATATACACACACACATACACACACACATACACACACACTCACACACACACACACACGCGTGATGCTATCGCATACAATAATCGTGAATGGTCAAGTAGGATGGAAAGACCGAGCAGGTAGATCACAATCCAGACCTTTGGTGGAAGGGCACGGAGATCACTTGAATATTGGAGAGGCTTATTGCCACTTACATCACAGAGAAACCCAACAGTCGTAATCAGCGAGAAATCAATAATAATCGGCTGTTGCAATAACGCAAAGTTATTTGAAACGGGTATTAAAAGAAGAAGAGCATACTGGAAATCTGAGGAGACTTGTTGACACTCAGGCTCCAGGAAACACCTTTGTCGTTGTTAGTGATCGATCACTGATAATGATTCGTGTGAAAATTCCTAGTGAGTAAATAATAATAATAATAATAATAATAATAATAATAATAATAATAATAATAATAATAATAATAAAAAATAATAATAAAAATAACAATAATAATAATAACAATAATAAAAATAAATAATAATAAAAAATAAATAATAATAATAATAAAATGATAATAATTATAATAATAAAAATAAAAATAATAATAATAAAAATAATAATAATAAAAATAATAATAATAAAAATAATAAAATAATAATAATAATAAAATAATAATAATAATAATAATAATAATAATAATAATTTAAAAAATAATAATAATAAAATAATAATAATAATAATAATAATAATAATAATAATAATAATAATAATAATAATAATAATAAGTACATACAAACCAAGATAAACAAGACCCAGGAAAATAGTAAATGTAGATTCTGTGCACAAAGAGACGAAACGGTAGACCACATTACAAGTAAATGCAGCAAACTAGCCCAAAAGGGAATATAAAAAACAGGCATTATTGGGCCAGGGAAGTAGGGACTGTGGAAAAGATTGCATTTTAAACATGCAAACAAATGATACAAGCACAAAGTGGAAAAAGTATTGGAAAATGAAAGGGAAAATCATCTAGAGCATGCAAATACATCGGAGAAACTCATCGAAGCAAGAAGACTGGACTTGACAATAACAAGAATGAAAAATCTGCTGAATGGTTGATTTTGTTGTCCAAGCAGACCAAGTAGGCAGACAACTAATCGAATTAATGGAAATTGTCAGAAAGCTGAAATAAATATGGAACAAGAAGAAAACTACAGTAGTACCGATATGTTGCATAACCCCTCTCCTAATTTGACCGCGGCAGTACGCGTTTCGTATACTCGTCGAGTAGAGGGTTTGTCGTGTCGTCCAGTGAGTGGTCGTCTAGTGGATGAATTCTTTCTTCTCTGCCGTTGTCTGTCCACTGTCTGCAATAAAAGCCATGTTCTGCACTCCGAAGACAAACTCTTCTGTTGAATTTAATTCATTTTATTCAAGCGTTGTTATTTCATCTGGGGGAAATTCACTATGCCGAGAGAGACTAAGAGAGCAAATCCCACGTTATCGCAGTTAGTTTTTTAATGTTTTCTTAACTATTCCTAGAAAGGGGAAAGGATTCTCGCGCTTGTCTTCCCTGAAGGGAAATATTCCGTATCTTTACATTGTGAATCGCACGTCCTCTCAGTTCGCTTTCCGAAACAGACTGACTAAAAACTCGCTTCTCACGAGAACGAGTGACGTCACAGATCCCTTTGTTTCCCACGCAAGACCCGCGAAATCACAGAGCCTCTCGCAGGTGTAGATTGACCCTTGATCTGAGTTCTCGTCACACGTAACCTTGTCACGTCTGCCAGCTCCGACTGTGAGAACATGCCCTGTTCTGCACTCGACTTCCCCGCGTTAATTAGCGCAAGTCAAATCGACGATTCCCAACAGATACGTCCATTCCCATAGGGCCATTATCTAACAGATAATTGTAGGGGCACTAGGAACAGTTCCAAAAAAACTTTGAGAACAAACTAGAAGAAATTGAAATCAAAGGCGGCATAAACACCATAGAAAACACGTGCATAAAAAAACACAAATTTGAAATAGAAATAGAAGAGAAAATATAGGAAGAACATTGCACGAATCCAATGGAATTGACACTACAAGAAATCCCATAATGTGACACCCCCACCCCCAAAAACATTTTTAGAGTCATTCACGCATCCCTATAAGATATCCTGTCCATTTTGTTGGTCTGTCACGCTTAATTAAAAAGAAAGATTTTTCATTGCTAAATACGAAGATTGAATAGACACATCTTTCGAAAACCAATGTGTGTGGTATTGAAATGCAGATGCAACTTGTTTTTAACTGGTGCAACTTGGTTGTAAAGCTCCTTGTGAGCTGAGGGGGAGGGGGCTATGGCTTAACGTGAATGTGAGCAGTGACATGGACGTCGCCAGAATTTTTAACGGGGGGGTGCAAACAGTTTTTGGCGATATCCAAAAATATCATGCATCCATTCGATCTGCGCGTTTAGTGATGAAATTGCTATCTCTATCTTTTTAATGTTTAATGGCTTTACTGTATTGTCCGTGACATAAAAAAAAATAACACATTCTTTTTGTCATTCTTTCTTTTGGTAAAGCAAAGTACATTCCAGTAAAGCCAAGTACATCTCCCCCATCCCTTTTCCCCCGCTGTCGACACCCATGGGCAGTGACGAAATCAGCTGAGGCTTGGGATCAAAGTGTAGTATCCGTTCTGATACTACACTTCATCTGTTCTGGTCTCGGTTGGTGAGGAAGAAATCCTTCTATATTGAGGCAATTTTAATTTTTGTCCTAATCCGGAGTGCCCCTTTTGTATAACTAATGTGTGTGTGTGTGTGTGTGTGTGTGTGTGTGTGTGTGTGTGTGTGTGTGTGTGTGGTGCCGAAATGCAGATGCAACTGTACTCGTTTTTAACAGGTGCGACTTCTTTCCTCGTGTTGTTAATGATGACTTCGTTGGTCGAATTTCTGGTCATTTTTCGTACTGGATGGATGTCTGAGAAGGTTTGGTTGTAGTATCGTTGCTGGGGAGTGTTGATAATCGTTGATAATCGTTGATAATCGTTGATAATCGTTGCGGATGATGTTCATATTTTGCTGAGCTTAACTTTTTAACTAACAATATTAAGTCAATCACTCGCTAATGTTGTCGCTCGTTCTGGGCTGAGTTTTTGAGATGTTCAAAGCCGTGATGGTGCAGATCTGGACGATCTGTCATCTTCTTTACCGGCCGTTGCTTGCGTCAATATCACGTCGGGGTCACCACTTGCTGCAAGGGCCGATCGTTTGTTTGACCAACTAAGAAAGGAGACACGGACAAAAAATATGGCAATGGCGTAGAAGAAGGCAAAACTCGTGTGTACAACAAAATATTTGAAATAAAGGCTACCTTTGATATTTTGCTGCACACACAAGTTTTTTTCTTCTTGTTTTCCATTGCGATATTTTTGTCTGCGTCTCCTTTCTGGGTTGTTAAGATCGATGGTGAAACCAGCGATCGGCCCCTGAAACATAGATGGCTGTTACAAGAAAGTACATGTATTTGTGCTATATTTTTCTCCGAAATAACCGCATCTTAATCTTCCGTACGATACTGCGCTACTTCCACTAATTTGTAAGTTAGTTCCCCATTTTCTTTCCATTAAAATACCAAACAACAACAAAAAAACAACAATATCACCTCAAAATCTGATTGACGTTACAAATGAAATGAGTACAAATGTCTTCCCCTCTTTTTGTTCATTGTTATTCTTGGATGACTAACGAAAACCTTGTCATGCGATTTAAGATTAATGGCTTTTCGAAAAGCTGTCTAGGGTCAAGTGGAAGATAAAATGCGGTGAACATTGCTAATTCCACGAGAATATGAAAGACTAAACATGTCGTCATATGGACCTTTTTACTTAAAAATAAGTATCCACTTCTGTTTAGTAACAGGGGTCCTTATGAGCTAAGGATTAAGATGGGGCTATGGCTTCACCTGACAAAGGGCAGTGACGAAATCAGTAACAGAAAAAAAACAAAGAAAGAAAACTCGCGGAGGCTTCGCATTTTGGCTGGGATCAGAGTATAGTATCCGTTCTGATACTACACAGCGTCTGTTAGGGTCTCGGTTGGTGAGGAAGAAATCCTTCTCTATTGAGGCAATTGTAATTTTTGTCCTAATCCAGAGTGCCCCATTTTGAGGAGCTGAATTTTCCCTACATTAAAAACCTTGTGTATAACTCCGCTCTCGTAAGCAGACAAGTAAATAGAAACAATCAGCCGAAATTTAAGAATAAAATACAACAGACTCAATGAAAGAAATCTAATAACATAGAAGTATAACGAATATGCATGATGTATTGTGGTCACATGTAAAACGAATATGCATGATGTATTGTGGCCACATGTAAAACGAATATGCATGATGTATTGTGGCCACATGTAAAACGAATATGCATGATGTATTGTGACCACATGTAAAACGAATATGCATGATGTATTGTGGCCACATGTAAAACGAATATGCATGATGTATTGTGGTCACATGTAAAACGAATATGCATGATGTATTGTGGCCACATGTAAAACGAATATGCATGATGTATTTTGGCCACATGTAAAACGAATATGCATGATGTATTGTGGCCACATGTAAAACGAATATGCGTGATGTATTGTGGCCACATGTAAAACGAATATGCGTGATTCATTGCGGCCACATGTAAAACGAATATGCGTGATGTATTGTGGCCACATGTAAAACGAATATGCGTGATGTATTGTGGCCACACGTAAAACGAATATGCATGAATTATTGTGGCCACATGTAAAACGAATATGACTGATGTATTGTGGCCACACATAAAACGAATATGCATGATGTATTGCGGTCACATGTAAAACGAATATCCATGATGTATTGCGGTCACATGTAAAACGAATATGCGTGATGTATTGTGGCCACACGTAAAACGAATATGCATGATGTATTGCGGCCACACGTAAAACGAATATGCATGATGTATTGCGGCCACACGTAAAACGAATATGCATGATGTATTGTGGCCACATATAAAACGAATATGCATGATGTATTGTGGCCACATGTAAAACGAATATGCGTGATGTATTGTGGCCACATGTAAAACGAATATGCATGATGTATTGCGGCCACATATAAAACGAATATGCATGATATATTGTGACCACATGTAAAACGAATATGCGTGATGTATTGTGGCCACATGTAAAACGAATATGCATGATATATTGCGACCACATGTAAAACGAATATGCATGATGTATTGTGGCCACATGTAAAACGAATATGCATTATGTATTGCGGCCACATGTAAAACGAATATGCATGATGTATTGTGGCCACACGTAAAACGAATATGCATGATGTATTGTGGCCACATGTAAAACGAATATGCATGATGTATTGCGGCCACACGTGAAACGAATATGCATGATGTATTGTGGCCACACGTAAAACGAATATGCATGACGTATTGTGGCCACATGTAAAACGAATATGTTGTGGCATATATTGGTCTGTGTACTTCAAAATAAAATTGTATTTCCAGTCGATTTCATCAATTATATACTATATCACAATGAATACTTTCAATATTCTTAGTAATATTTCGGCGACAGTAGGAAGACTTTTCTTTCACAAAAGATTTATCTACCAGTACTTTCACTCATGAATAAAGGGGTTTTATTTATTAATAGACATATTTTCGTTTGCACTGGTTCTGACTTTGTATTTTTCTCACACGCGTTTTCATTGGCTAATTTCTATTAATTTGCTATAGTTTCGACCAATCACTTCGTTTGTTTGTGAAGAAACAGTATACTAAAAATTGAAGAGAGAGATAGAGAGAGTGGGTGGAATCGAAGCCAATGACGTCGATCAAATTTGAATTAAACATTTACACACACAAACACCACATATAAACTGTAAGTTTAAAGTTTATCAAACCCTTTTTTGGATAGACTGACACTTCGGGAGCATCTACTCTTCCTTCTCCTATATTTTGATAAACTATTCAACGTCGAAAAATCTTTTCTTTATCTGACTCTTTACTTCCACTCAATCGGAAGGAAAATAACTTAAACCATTACAACCGTTGTTCCTATTTCAGTCACATAAATTTATTCTTAGTTTCTGCTTATTTAAGGATTTAATTATTATTTAATTATTATATAATTATTATATAATTATTATATAATTATTATCTTAAACAAATGGAATTTTAAGAGTTAAATTTAAATATTACATTATCGGTTGGTCGATTTGGAATAAAAAACAGAAATCTTAAACTAAACTGAAAATAAAACACTACCGGGAAATGCCGGATATGGACAGCTAATATATGAACATTATGTGTGTGTGCGTGTGTGTGTGTGTGTATATTTATGTATGTTGATTGCTTTTAATATGATTTTTTTGTGAGGATATGATTACAATCAGTTGTAAAACAAATATGAATATCAATTTACGCTGTATCACAGCTCTACAGTCTGGCTAGACAGGTGCTTCAAACTGATATTGTAATTTGATCGTTATAATGTTGGTTGATATTTTTTGAAGACATCAGGAAGTGGTAGACAAAATGCAATCATCGTTGAATTTTTTCTTAACCATGCTTTCGTGGTTTGACACAGCAAATAAATATTTTTATTTTTATATTTCTAGCCGTTATTTGCTTCCATATTAGAATATGATAACTTTAGAATTCTCTCAAAACATTGGATTTCTCAAAATGTTTTGTATTAAACGCTAAAAAAGCTTTCAAAATGCATAAAACTATATCATAATACTGGCATTTATTTAATTCAATGCAAAGAATATGACAGATACTCATCGGTGAAACACAACGTAACTTAGACAAAAGAATATACGAGAATAAAAAATTACCAAGACGCACTTATCTCTTACATATTAGATTTAAACTATACTTTCAATTTATACAAAATGCATACAACTATATCATAATACTGGTATTTATTTAATTCAATGCAAAGAATAGGACAGATACTCATCGGTGAAACACAATGTAACTTAGACAAAAGAATATACGGGAATACAAAATTACCAAGACGCACTTATCTCTTACATATTAGATTTAAACTATACTTTCAATTTATACAAAATGCATACAACTATATTATAATACTGGCATTTATTTAATTTAATGCAAAGAATAGGACAGATACTCATCGGTGAAACACAACGTAACTTAGACAAAAGAATATACGAGAATACAAAATTACCAAGACACACTTATCTCTTACATATTAGATTTAAACTATACTTTCAATTTACTTAAGCTACACATTATCAACATTTGAACTCATCGGTCTGACATTCTCAGGCAATATAAAGTGGAATAAGTATATAGAAGATGCTGCCAAGTCTGCTGCAAAGGTTGGGAAGTAATTTCGTGGTGTGATTTTTTCATTTTTTTTATCATAAATGATGATTCTTATTTTATTATTGGAGCTGATGGGACGGAGAGGGGAGTTAGGTTTATGGATTTTTACAGTACCGTATAAGTAACCAGGTCTATAATCCCCAATTATTTTGTGGAGTTTAAGGTTATCGTTTACGGCATTATGGGATGTAATAATTTTGTTTACATGTATCTTAGGTTGATCAATGGGGTATCTTTTAACTTTTAAAAATTTCGAATGATCGTCTAATATATATATATAAGTACTTCATGCGTCCACATAACATTTTACATGGAGATATAATTTTTTATGTATCAATTTTAAGTATTTACTTCAACAGTGCTCGATACGTAAGTAGATCTAGGTAGTAAGCTATGAAAATATGTTTATGGCTATTAAGCTATACAGAGGCTTCCGCGTTTCATCCCCAGGGGGAGAATCTTCAGGCCAAAAGGTATTTTAGCCTGAAGATTCCCTCCCGGTATGAAACGCGGGAGCCTCTGTGTAGCTTAATTGCCATAAATATATTTCCATAGCTTACTATATATATATATATATATATATATATATATATATATATATATATATATATATATATGAATGAAATGTGAGTTAATTATAATTATTGCCACAAACCGTTTGGTGAACAATCGGCAATCAACAATTCCTTCACTGTAAAAACGTTAGACTAAGTCCGAGGGTGGTTGATAATCGGATTAGGGTAAGCCTTTTTATCATTATTATCTTTTAAGCCTGAAATTCGCGAGCAAATGACCCCAAATTTGGCTATCATGTAAGAAAACAAAGCTTGCTTGGCTAAGTAAAAGTGACGATAACATATATGCATAAATAATAATCTTACAATCAGTAAACACACGTTAAACGTATACAGGTAAGTAGAAAAGCAAATCTTTCTTGCGTTTGGTAAGAGTTATTAGTTGTCTACTTGCTTTTATCATCCAATTTTTCTAGATAACTATACTACACAATCGTCTACACTTTCACACCTTTTGTAAAATAAACGTTGGAATATTAGCACCATGGGGTGGGGGCTACTTAATTGATACTTAAGCCAAGCTCAAGAAATATTCCATAAAGTCTGCCCGAAAATATTCCACTGCGCAAATTCTTTCACCTCACCGCCGGCAACAAATTAAGACTGTACAGTTATATCTAATGTCGCTCCCTGTCTTAAGTCGCTCCTCATACCAAAGACGCTTCTTTTCAGGGCTAGCACGAGACCGACTGTTTCTTACCAGTGACTGTATGTTCGGCTATTTCTCCAAATTTGTTGTCTGACGCTAATAAAATGTAATTTATTTTTATATGGATCGACTTTGTCATTCTTTTTAACATTCTCTTTCCTTCTACAATGAAAAGTAATTGAGACTGAGGTAGCCATATTTGTTGACGACACCACACTACTCTCGTCATGTGGGCAAAACCGACGCGCAAATATTTGAGGTAATGGCTGAATCCTTAGAAAATTACCTTCAGTCTGTAGTAGATTGGGGTAAAAAATGGATGGTAACTTTTAATGCGGCAAAGATAAAACCACTTTCCTTCAATAACTACAAGAAACCTCTTCAACCACCGATTGACATGGCAATCTGAGAGTTCATCATTCAAACTCCTCGACCTAACTTTCACAGATAACATGAATTGGAACAAATACATTGAAGACATTGCCAGGACTGCTGCAAAGAAGGTGGGCTACCTCTACCGTGCTAGTAAACTTATCACACCTGACATTATCTTATATCTCTACAAAGCCACCATCCGCCCATGCATGGAGTATTGTTGCCACATCTGGGCTGTGCATCATCCACTAATCTCTCCCTCTTAGACAAGGTCAAAAAAAGAGTTGCCAACTTAATAGGTCTCTCACTATCCACTAAGCTCCAAACCCCATCCCATCGCCGCAATGTTGCATCCTTGTGCCTGTTTTACAAGTACTTCAATGGATTGTGCTCTGATGAGCTTGCTGCTCTGGTGCCCCAACGACGTAAATTCACTAGACCAACCTGACAATCTGTCAAATCCCATCTGTTCACTGTGGAGGTCCCCAGATGCCGAAGAGCTTTCTACTCCAAAAGCTTATTTCCTCGTGCTGGAACTCCCACCCTGCCCCCTGTTTTCCTGACGGTACTGACATGCAGAAATTTAAAACTAATGTAAACAGACATCTCTCTGCGCAGCTCCTAATTTAGGTTGACCCCCCCCCCCCACTCCAAAACTTTCACCCTTTTTCTCAGTAACCTCTTACGTCTACAATGGCGGCCTGCCTTGTTTGGGGTGAACTATTTAAAAAACAAACAAACAAAAAAAACAACTCAACACCCAGACAGAATGACCCACGAGGGAAACCAACGTGTTGTATTAAACGGGTTTCCTTTAATTAATTCGATATCAAAAATACATTTTATTTTTTATTAACAATATTCGTGATATTCTATCTCTACTGAAAGAAGAGGCACACATAAATTTCCACTTGCTAAGATGATGATTACCCAAACATATCCATTATTAAATGGTCCTTTCATTTGAGCAATTGATAGCTCGTTTTAATTATCCCCGAGGGAGAAGCTGTAAACATTAAGCGCTGTAGCCTGCAATCTATCTTCATAACCTCTCGCAAAGGAATGCTAAAATAGACCTATTTACCTATTTTGTCCACAAGGACTAGAATAATTAAACAAACTATTAGTCGTAATAGGATGAAGCTCACTTAGGCAGAAAGAAAAAAAAAACACAAGCAAATACACGGAGGATGGCAGAGAGCTGAAGTGAAGCTATTTATCTCTCTCCCACAGCGATAAGATGTGACACAAGGTCGGGAAAGTGGTGTTTGAAAAGCCAACGCCTGAGAAGGTGAGCACTCTGGCTTACAAAAAATGTCTGGGCAGCCCCGTCGGCATTCCCCGGTAGGGGCGCCCTGGGCAGTAAGTGATAAACTTACCCCTCCCCAAAGAGGGGAGTAAAAGCCTGGGAGGGTGGACCTCCTAGAACTGCACAGGACAAATCCACAGACCAGCGGAATCAATGCCCGAAGGCCAAGACGACACCAGTTTATGGGATGCAGTATCCATCGGAACAGATACTACACTTTGCTCTTAGCCAAAAAAAAACGGCTATTATGCCAATAACCGTGAGAGTAGAATAGCAGTTCTGAAGAACCTGACAAAAGAATAATAGAAATTGGAATTAAAGGGAGGATTGACACCGTACAAATCAAGGCACTTAAGAAAACAGCTACAATAATAAAAACAAAACCAAAACAAAAACATAAGTCAGTCGTAAAACTGCATACCCCCACCTGACAACTTAAGGGTGAGCCAAAGGGCCTTACTTCCCCCTATTGTATGAAGTATTCCGGAAATAATGCCAGGGAATTATTGATAACTTAAAAACTATTTATCTGACCAGACTTAAATTTCGGGTGGTGGTTACTGTTATTTTAAGCCAACATCATTAGCTAAGCACATAAGGAAACTCGAAGTGCAAAACGCAACATTTGAATTGTAATATTCAATTCTAGGAAAGACTAAGAAATAATCATTGGGAAAATTTTGAAAGTGTTAACCATGTAATGTGGTATCATTTCAGATTATATCATCTAAGAAAACAAAATGAAATCAAATCGAAGATAACACAAAATTCTATGCATCGATCAAAATGCAACTTCTCGAAATACAACAAATCTAGAAAAATAATATTTTGAACATAATTCAGCATATTTTGGGCGAAATTGATAATGGTTCTGTATAAGAGTAATGTTTTCTATAATAAACTTAAATTAACACTAATATACGGGACTAAATTAAAATACAACTAAAAATATAAAATCAACAATACAATAATATATATATATATATATATATATATATATATATATATATATATATATATATATATATTATATATTATTGTATTGTTGATTTTATACTTTTAGTTCATATATATATATTTTTATATAATTATATATATATATTTTTATATGTTTAAATATATATATTTATATTTTTAGTTATATATATATTTATATTTTTAGTTATATATATATTTATATTTTTAGTTATATATATATATATATATATATATATATATATATATATATATATATAAAAGTCAGGTTCATATTATATTCCAATAACCATGTTTTTATTTTATTATTTTTATTTTTATTTTTTCACATTTTCTAAAAAACATAACATTTCTGTGAGATATATTCTGACTTATATTTGCTCTGTTGTCACTAATTGATAATCATCGAGCTGAATCTGTTAAGGAGACTGCAAAGTAAAGTATATGCTAATACATATATTGTCATTAATAATTATATATATATATATATATATATATATATATATATATATATATATATATATATATAAATAATTGGGGTAATAATTTCAACCGTACCTCTAACAAATATTAGAATAATTATGTAAATAAACTAATAGAAATGTGAGAAATTTACGCGTAGATATTACTTTAAAAAATGAATCTTTTATTCAAGCTTATGTAACCATGTTTATAAAATTGTCTTAATAAAAAAAACGGGTGCTTGCTTATAAAAGAAAACTAGTGGATTATCTCTCATGTTTTTTAAATTTGATCTTTTCTGATGTAAGCGCCAGTGGTTAATTTTTAAAATGTTTTTTGTGATTTTAAGGAAAAATAACTGCGTGAAATATCTCAATGTGAATTCTCTAAAATGAAAAATGGCGAGATAATTCACCGCGTTTATCAAATGGTAAAATAGATTATTTTTCGTAAAAATATTCTATAGGAATTCATTTTTTCTCTGTAAATCTGACGATTCATTTGTGTATAATATTCAGACTTTGTGTATAAGATTCAGACTTTGTTATTACCAATGGTTTGAATGTATGGCTATGAAGAAACAGCTGTCCTTAAAATAAATAAAAGAAAACAATTATGCGTGATACAATGCCTTGTTTCTATCGGAAAATATCTCAATTTATAATTGATCTCGTATCATATATTAGTATCTTGGAACTTTTAAAATGCAGTGAGCTTAACAATTGAGTTTTACTACAAAACCAATATATATATATATATATATATATATATATATATATATATATATATATATATATATATATATATATATATAATGAAAAGTCTACACTTAGAAGCATTGATGAAAAGGCGATAATAAGGAAAATATTTTGAAAAAATATTTAGAAAAACAACGCGGTTCTTTATGTTTTTTAAAAATTAATCATTTATTTATCTTAAAAACTTGAGCACTTTCGGTGGTATACACCCTTGTCAAAAGTATAAGCATATTTTTTCTCTTCGTTTTTGTTTAATCCTTCTTGATTGAGACATATTTATCGCAGTCAAGTTGAAATTCGTCTTGACGTTATAACAATTAAAACATATTTTTTTAAATATTAATCAATCTCAGAACTAATGTATATATATATATATATATATATATATATATATATATATATATATACATACATACATATGTATATAAATATATATATATATATATATATATATATATATATATATATATATATATACATACATATGTATATAAATATATATATATATATATATATATATACATACATATGTATATAAATATATATATATATATACATACATATGTATATAAATATATATATACATACATATGTATATAAATATATATATATATACATTAGTTCTGAGATTGAGTAATATTTGAAAAAATATGTTTTAATTGTTATAATTACCCCTAATTCATAATCAACTGTAAAATTTGCCCATCTCCCCTAACTATGTATATCCACACTCTATGTAGATTCAACCACTCTCTAATATGTCTTAACATTTATAAAAAGATGACTCTCTTTTTTAAGTGTAGCTATATAATTGACATACGCGTGTCTGTACAAACCACAAACATCTATGTAAATTAGATGGCATAGTGATAAGTCTCATTACTTCTATATAAGAATACTTCAATATACTACTACTACTACTACTGCTGCTACTACTACTACTGCTACTACTACTACTACTACTACTACTACTACTACTACTACCAATAATACTGAAGTAAAGAGACTTATTAATTTTAGTTATGCAAGAAGAATTTCTTAAAATGATGTAAAAGGTTTTGAATTTTAGATTGAAATCGAAGTAGAATAAATAACAAATAGTATATATATATATATATATATATATATAGCGATAATGCATAGCACTTAGCAAAATAAATATATATGCAAACATCAATACACCCCCGTATATATATATATATTTATATATATATACACCCTCTATAAAAAATAACGGAAAAATTATGCTTTGCCAGTGTTCGTACTTGCAATTTACTAGAAATATTCATAAAACTTTATTTAAGTAGATACTTATATACATGTGGGCCAAAATAAGGGTCCTATTTTTAAAAATTCATAACTTTTTTATTTATTGATTTTTTTTTTTTTAGAATAAGTAAAGGACCCCTTCTGAAGCAAGCATGAGCCGTATTAGCCCTAAGGAACGTACCCTCATAATAGAGTGGTACTTTAAATCCAATGAGTCGATTTCGGAGACTCAACTCATCTATCGGCGTCATTACAACACCAGAAACTCTCCTTCGGCAAAAGCAATCCGAGGAATTATTGCTCGTTTTAGGGACCAACAAGGAATATCCGACATGGCGAGAAGTGGTAGGCCTCGTACTGTACGAACAGCTCAAAATTTCGAGGAATTGGAGAGAAGTTTGGAGGAGGATGCATCCACATCCACAAGGCGGAGATCAAAAGAACTTGGCATTTCTCGAAGCTCACTTCGGAGAATGCTAAGAGAAAGAGGATATTTTCCATATAAAGTGCAGCTAGTTCAAGAACTTCAACCTCGAGATAATGAAAAAAGACTTGAGTACGCTATGCGACTCCAGGATTTGGCCAATGATGATCCCGATTTTCTCAAAAAACTAATAATGTCGGATGAAGCCCATTTTCATCTTGATGGGTTCATCAATAAACAAAATTGCCGAATATGGGGTACGGAGAACCCAAGGATAATTCAGCAGCACACATTACATCCACTCAAGTGCACGGTGTGGTGTGGCGTTACTGCTGAAGAGATAATTGGCCCCTATTTCTTTGAAGACGATGCCGGAAATCAGGTAACAGTAACGGGTGACCGCTACCGAGAAATGCTGCAAAATTTCTTGCAACCGTGGGTTGCCGCCAAACCTGACAGGATGGGGTTCCAACAGGATGGAGCCACGGCACACACTGCGCGAGATACCCTTACACTTTTACAGGGTATATTTGGAAATCAGATTATCTCTCGCAGTTGCGAAATTCAATGGCCTCCACGATCACCCGACCTTACAGCTCCTGACTTCTTCTTATGGGGTTACCTCAAAGAAAAGGTTTATGCCAATAAGCCAAACAATATTGAGGAACTGAAAGCAAATATTGAAGCAGAAATAAGAGCCATAAGTCCTCAGATGTTTCAAACTGTTATGGAAAATGTTTTAAAAAGAGCCGAAGAGTGTGAAGCCGCCAACGGCGCCCATTTAGAAAACATTATTTTTGCTTAAAAAACTCAAAACAGTGTAAAAAACAATACTTTAGTTTTTGTAAGTTTTAAGAAGTGTTTTTCGGCTAAAATTTGTTTTGTTTATTTCAAAAAATCTCGGAAGGGTCAGTCTACACACACATAAAGTTTGGTGAGTTTAACTTTTATTTTGTGGAAGTTATTCAAATTTAAAGATAGGACCCTTATTTTGGCCCACCCTGTATATATATATATATATATATATATATATATATATATATATATATATATATATATATATATATATATATATATATATTGTCCAAGCGGGGCGTAGAAATACCTGGTATAGTACGCAAGCGGGTGATTATCTAACTTGGTTAAATGGACACCTAAATCTTGTCAGATAATTTATTAAAGAGAATGTAAACTCTGTAAAACCCATGTGTCTTGTCTCTGACGTATGTGCATCACATTACTAAGGGATGGAGGCCTCTTAGATTCTAGTCGATAATCTTCCTAGAGCTAGAGATTCGAACAAAATATCTGCTTTGCAAACCTAAAATTGCTTAACGAATAGATAAGCTCCGCCTATCATCCGGATTTCACGCTTTTTTTGTCAATTAGCCAAGCGCCGAGATATCATCACAGGGACATTTTAAATACACTTACTATTTGACTTTGTTTCTTGACTAGGACAATCAACGCCGTCCCATTATCTATCTTTCTCTTAATCTGGACATCTTGGGGACACTTGCTCAATCAGTTTCCATGACTAGTATAGGACGCTCTAGTTCTGATAAGTTTAGGGCACAGGTTTGACAGATTGTCTGGTTGCTGTTTCCGACTGGTAGTACAGGAGTCCTAACTCTTAAGTAGCGATAACAGTTGTATAACTATAGGGCTTTCCCAAGGCCAAAACCCCATAGATTAAAACACAGCTAATAATCTACTTGTATGCACTTTGTTTTAATATCCAATAAACACCCACATTGTTATATTCAATCTATCTAAAAAATATTGATGAAAATGATAACAAACAGTAGAAATAAACAAATCGGACGTACCTCATAAAACAACCAAATCGCCTCTTCCCTTGAGGCTTTCCTTCACAAATATCCGAGGGCTTGGAACTAACCTAGGTGGTGTAAAATCATTTTTTCCCCATATATTCTAACAGCAATCGCAACTAATCTAAACTCTTCAACATCCCCTGATCGTTTTGATATGACAGGATACATCTAATTCTACCGTAAATACTCGGTGTCTATATCCGTAATACCCCCTTCTGGACAAAAGAACTAGAAGATAGAACCCACACGTGCTTTAATTAACCTTAAGACGCAGCGTTAGTTACCTGTATTTCCACTACTGTTCTACGTCGTTCCAGGAATGTACGCTACTCGACTATGTTTCAAATAGTATAGACGCAGCACTTTCCTCGGATCGGGGCATCCAAATACATATACTTGAGGACTTTAATGTCCACCACAGATATTGGCTTGGTTTCTTGAGCTGCACAGACCCAGTTAGAAACAGCACCCGTAGCTTCTCGATTACACAAACCGCCACTTTCACGACCCACCTCACAGATCGTGAGAACCAGCAATCCTCACTTCTCGACCTATTCTTGACAATACTGCCCGAGAATTGTGTAACAGATGCCCATAGCCGGCTCGGGAATGCTGAAAACCTTGTCATAATGGTTGATATCACGTTAAAATTCGACCTCAAACCTAAGCGGCGTTGCTCAAAACAACAAGATACTACCACTGTGCTGATTGGGAATCCCTCTTACCTTGGTGTGTAACGTTTTCTCTCCCTGCTGAACAGTGCACAAATGGGGGTACCTGAATGTATTAAAGCAGCCATATATGTTTTTGTCCCGACGCAGTAACTCCATAGTAAACTTCACTCTCCCGAATAGTTCACTTCGACCTGTGCAGCTGCTATTGCGCATATGCAGCAAGTATTCGGCCGATTCAACCGCCATAAGTCAGATACAAACAGACAACAATCTTAGCATCACGAAAACCACTGTAAGAGTGTAATACCCACCGAAAAGAGTAGATATACTGAGATTACAAGAAAACGAAAGATTGACCAGAGTTGCAGGCATTCGTGACTTCTGGTAAATCTATAATGGTGTAGCGACCAATGGGAAATCAACAATTCCCCCGCTGCCTAACCACCATGATATCGCTTACACGGCAACGGATACAACGGATAAGGTTGAAATGATTGCCGAGCGGTTTGCTTTAAACTCTACCTTGGACTCCACACACCACTCTCTCCCTAATTTCTCCACTACGGACGAAAAACATACTAGAGGATCTGATCTTTCCCATGTCTCGAATATCATAAAAACCTAGACACCCTTGACTATATCTTATCCCTGTTATAGTGATAAAAATGCTTTGCTGAACTTACCCCTGTCCCCTCCAACCTCTATAAAAATGCCTTGCTTAATCTTACTTCCATAATAGCTGGAGAATTGCCTCTCTGGTACCAGTTTGGAAGATGAAAGATGAAGATGAAAGATGAAGATGAAGATGAAAGATGAAGATGAAAGATGAAGATGAAGATGAAGATGAAGATGAAAGATGAAGATGAAGATGAAAGATGAAGATGAAAGATGAAGATGAAAGATGAAGATGAAGATGAAGATGAAGATGAAAGATGAAGATGAAAGATGAAGATGAAAGATGAAGATGAAAGATGAAGATGAAGATGAAAGATGAAGATTAAGATGAAGATGAAGATGAAGATGAAGATGAAAGATGAAGATGAAAGATGAAGATGAAAGATGAAAGATGAAGATGAAAGATGAAGATGAAAGATGAAGATGAAAGATTAAGATGAAAGATGAAGATGAAGATGAAGATCAAAGATGAAGATGAAGATGAAAGATGAAGATGAAAGATGAAGATGAAAGATGAAGATGAAGATGAAAGATGAAGATGAAGATGAAAGATGAAGATGAAAGATGAAGATGAAAGATGAAGATGAAGATGAAGATGAAAGATGAAGATGAAAGATGAAGATGAAAGATGAAGATGAAAGATGAAGATGAAGATGAAGATGAAAGATGAAGATGATGATGAAAGATGAAGATGAAGATGAAGATGAAGATGAAGATGAAAGATGAAGATGAAAGATGAAGATGAAAGATGAAAGATGAAGATGAAAGATGAAGATTAAAGATGAAGATGAAAGATGAAGATGAAAGATGAAGATGAAGATGAAGATGAAAGATGAAGATGAAGATGAAAGATGAAGATGAAAGAACTGACACGCAAAATTATCGCATTATCAGTCTCTTCTTCTCTTCGTAAGAGAAATGAATTCGTACGGGTTACTGGATGAATATTTAATATATTCAGATCCTTCTTAAATAAAAGAAAGATCAAGGTTGTTCTTCGATGTCCCTACATCTAAACATCACGTGTCGTGTACATATATTATTCCTGATTTTCATAAACGATCTCCCTCATGAAATTCCGTGTGAAATGGATATATTTGCCGATGACACGACAATCTATTCTAAACATGCCGGCAAATCGAACGCACATACATCCAAGGCGTTAACTGAATCCTTAGAAAATGGCCTCGAGTCTGTAGCGGAATGGGGCCCAAAATAGATGGTTACATTTAATGCTACCAAGACAAAGCTCCTTTTCAAAAATGGATGGTCACATTTAATGCTATCAAGACAAAGCCGCTTTTCAAAAATGGATGGTTGCATTTAATGCTACCAAGACAAAGCTCCTTTTCAAAAAAAGATAATCACATTTAATGCTACCAGGACAAAGCTCCTTTTCAAAAATAGATGGTTAGATTTAATGCTACTAAGACAAAGCTCCTTTTCAGAAATGGATGGTCACATTTAATGCTACCAAGACAAAGCTCCTTTTCAAAAATGGATTGTCACATTTAATGCTACCAAGACATAGCTTCTTTTTCAAAAATGGATGGTGACATTTAATGCTACCAAGACAAAGCTCTTTTTCAAAAATGGATGGTTACATTTAATGCTTCCAAGACAAAGCTCCTTTTCAGAAATAGATGGTTGAATTTAATGCTAACAAGACAAAGCTCCTTTACAGAAATGGATGGTTGAATTTAATGCTACCAAGACAATGCTTCTTTTCAAAATAGATTTTCACATTTAATGCTACCAAGACAAAGCTTCTTTTTCAAAAATGGATGATGACATTTAATGCTATTAAGACATAGCTCCTTTTCAAAAATTGATGGTCGCATTAATTGCTACTAAGACAAAGCTCCTTTTCAGAAATGGATGGTGACATTTAATGCTTCCAAGACATCGCTCCTTTTCAAAAAAATGATGGTCACATTTAATGCTACCAAGACAAAGCTCCTTTTCAAAAATGGATGGTCACATTTAATACTACCAAGACAAAGCTCCTTTTCAAAAATGGATGTTTACATTTAATGTTACCAAGAAAAACCTCCTTTTCAGAAATGGATGGTGACATTTAATGCTATCAAGACAAAGCTCCTTTTCAAAAATGGATGGTTACATTTAATACTACCAAGACAAAGCTCTTTATAAAAAATGGATGGTGACATTTAATTCTATCAAGACAAAGCTCCTTTACAAAAATGGATGGTAACATTTAATGTTACCAAGACATAGCTCCTTTTCAAAAGTGGATGGTTACATTTAATGCTTCCAAGACAAAGTTCTTTTTCAAAAATGGATGGTCACATTTAATGCTACAAAGACAAAGCTCCTTTTAAAAAATTGATGGTTACATTTAATATCTATCAAGACAAAGCTCCTGTTTAAAAATGGATGGTTACATTTAATGCTTCCAAGACAAAGCTCCTTTTCAAAGATGGATGGTTACATTTGATGCTACCAAGACAAAGCTCCTTTTAAAAAATGGATAGTTAGTTTAAATCTACCAAGACAAAGCTCCTTTTACAAAATTGATAATGACATTTAATGCTACCAAGACATAGCTCCTTTTCAAAAATAGAGGGTTACATTTAATGCTGCCAAGACATAGTTTATTTTCAAAAATGGATGGTCACATTTAATGCTTCCAAGACAAAGCTCCTTTTAAGAAATGGATGGTGAGATTTAATGCTTCCAAGACAAATCTTCTTTTTCAAAAATGGATGGTCACATTTAATGCTACCAAGACAAAGCTTTTTCAGAAATGGATGGTCAGATTTAATGCTACACAGACAAAGCTCCTTTTCAAAAATGGATGGTAGGATTTAATGCTACAAAGACAAAGCTCCTTTTCAAAAATGGAAGGTTACATTTAATGCTACCAAGACAAAGCTCATTTTAAAAAAATGGATGGTCACATTTAATGCTACCAAGACATAGCTTCTTTTCAAAAATGGATGGTTACATTTAATGCTACCAAGACAAAGCTCATTTTCAGAAATGGATAATGACATTTAATGCTACCAAGACATAGCTCCTTTTCTAAAATAGAGGGTTACATTTAATGCTACCAAGACATAGCTCCTTTTCAAAAATAGATGGTTACATTTAATGCTTCCAAGACAAAGCTCACTTTCAAAAATGGATTGTCACATTTAATGCTACCAAGAGAAAGCTCCTTTTCAAAAAAGAATGGTCACATTTGATACTATTAAGACATAGCCTCTTTTAGAAAATTGATGGTGAGATTTAATGCTACCAAGACATAGCTTCTTTTTCAAAAATGGATGGTTCTATTTAATATTACCAAGACAAAGCTCCTGTTCAGAAATGGATGGTGACATTTAATGCTACAAAGACAAAGCTTCTTTTCAAAAATGGATGGTTACATTTATGCTACCAAGACAAAGCTCCGTTTCAAAAATAGATGGTCACATTTAATGCTACCAAGACAAAGCTCTTTTCAAAAATAGATGGTCACATTTAATGCTACCAGGACAAAGCTCTTTTTCAAAATTGGATGGTCACATTTAATGCTACCAAGACAAAGCTCTTTTTCAAAATTGGATGGTCACATTTAATGCTACTAAGACAAAGCTCTTTTTCAGAAATGGATGGTGACATTTAATGCTATCAAGACAAAGCTCCTTTTCAAAAATGGATGGTAACATTTAATGCTATCAAGACATAGCTCCTTTTCAAAAATAGATGGTTAAATTTAATGCTACTAAGACAAATCTCCTTTTCAAAAATGGATGGTAACATTTAATGCTACCAAGACATAGCTCCTTTTCAAAAATGGATTGTCACATTTGATGCTACCAAGACATAGCTTCCTTTTCAAAAATGGATGGTGACATTTAATGCTACCAAGACAAAGCTCTTTTTCAAAAATGGATGGTTACATTTAATGCTACCAAGACAAAGCTCCTTTTCAGAAATAGATGGTTGAATTTAATGCTAACAAGACAAAGCTCCTTTACAGTAATGGATGGTTGAATTTACTGCTACCAAGACAATGCTTCTTTTCAAAAATAGATGGTCACATTTAATGCTATCAAGACAAAGCTCCTTTTCAAAAATAGATTTTCACATTTAATGCTACCAAGACAAAGCTTCTTTTTCAAAAATGGAGGGTTACATTTAATGCTATCAAGACAAAGCTCCTTTTCAAAAATTGATGGTCGCATTAATTGCTACTAAGACAAAGCTCAGTTTCAGAAATTGATGGTGACATTTAATGCTTCCAAGACATCGCTCTTTTTCAAAAAAATGATGGTCACATTTAATGCTACCAAGACAAAGCTCCTTTTCAAAAATGGATGGTCACATTTAATGCTACCAAGACAAAGCTCCTTTTCAAAAATGGATGTTTACATTTAATGTTACCAAGAAAAACCTCCTTTTCAGAAATGGATGGTTACATTTAATGCTATCAAGACAAAGCTCCTTTTCAAAAATAGATGGTTACATTTAATACTACCAAGACAAAGCTCTTTATAAGAAATGGATGGTGACATTTAATTCTATCAAGACAAAGCTCCTTTACAAAAATGGATGGTTACATTTAATGCTACCAAGACATAGCCTTTTTTTCAAAAATGGATGGTTACATTTAATGCTTCCAAGACAAAGTTCCTTTTCAAAAATGGATGGTCACATTTAATGCTACAAAGACAAAGCTCCTTTTCAAAAATGGATGGTTACATTTAATATCTATCAAGACAAAGCTCCTGTTTAAAAATGGATGGTTACATTTAATGCTTCCAAGACAAAGCTCCTTTTCAAAGATGGATAGTTACATTTAATGCTACCAAGACAAAGCTCCTTTTAAAAAAAGTGATAGTTAGTTTAAAGCTACCAAGACAAAGCTCCTTTTCAAAAATTGATAATGACATTTAATGCTACCAAGACATAGCTCATTTTCAAAAATGGATGGTCACATTTAATGCTTCCAAGACAAAGCTCCTTTTAAGAAATGGATGGTCACATTTAATGCTACCAAGACATAGCTCCCTTTAAAAAATAGATGATCACATTTAATGCTACCAAGACAAAGCTCCTTTTAAGAAATGGATGGTGAGATTTAATGCTTCCAAGACAAATCTCCTTTTCAAAAATGGATGGTCACATTTAATGCTACCAAGACAAAGCTCCTTTTCAGAAATGGATGGCCAGATTTAATGCTACCAAGACAAAGCTCCTTTTCAAAAATGGATGGTGAGATTTAATGCTACCAAGACAAAGCTCCTTTTCAAAAATGAAGGGTTACATTTAATGCTACCAAGACAAAGCTCCTTTTAAAAAATGAATGGCTACATTTAATGCTACCAAGACAAAGCTCCTTTTCAAAAATGGATGGTTACATTTAAGGCTACCAAGACAAAGCTCATTTTCAAAAATGGATAATGACATTTAATGCTACCAAGACAAAGCTCCTTTTCAAAAATGGATGGTCACATTTAATGCTTCCAAGACAAAGCTCACTTTAAAAAATGGATGGTAAGATTTAATGCTACCAAGACAAAGCTCCTTTTCAAAAAGGAATGGTCACATTTAATATCTATCAAGACAAATCACATTTTCAGAAATGGATGGTGAGATTTAATGTTACCAAGACAAAGCTCCTTTTCAAAGATGGATCGTTACATTTAATGCTACCAAGACAAAGCTCCTTTTCAGAAATGGATTGTCACATTTAATGCAACCTAAACAAAGCTCCTTTTCAAAAATAGATGGTGAGATTTAACGTTACCAAGACAAAGCTCTTTTTCAAAAATGTATGGTTACATTGAATGCTACCAATACAAAGCTCCTTTTCAAAAATGGATAATCACATTTAACGCTACCAAGACAAAGCTCCTTTTCAAAAATAGATGGTCACATTTAATACTACCAAGACCAAGCTCCTTTTCAAAAATGGATGGTTACATTTAATGCTACCAAGACAAAGCTCTTTTTCAAAAATGGATGATGACATTTAATGCTACCAAGACAAAGCTCCTTTTCAAAAATGGATGGTTACATTTAATGCTACTAAGACAAAGCTCCTTTTGAAATATGGATAATGACATTTAATGCTACCAATACAAAGCTCCTTTTCAAAAATGGATAATGACATTTAATGCTACCAAGACAAACCCCCTTTTCAAAAATGGATGGTAACATTTAATGCTACCAAGATATAGCTCCTTTTTCAAAAATGGATGGTTACATTTAATGCTTCCAAGACAAAGCTCCTTTTCAAAAATGGATGGTAACATTTAATGCTACCAAGATATAGCTTCTTTTCAAAAATGGATGGTTACATTTAATGCTTCCAAGACAAAGCTCCTTTTCAAAAATGGATTGTCACATTTAATGCTACAAAGACAAAGCTCCTTTTCAAAAATGGATTGTCACATTTAATATCTATCAAGACAAAGCGCCTGTTTAAAAATGGATGGTTACATTTGATGCTTCCAAGACAAAGCTCCTTTTCAGAGATGGATGGTTACATTTAATGCTACCAAGACAAAGCTCCTTTTAAAAAATGGATAGTTAGTTTAATGCTATCTAGACAAAGCTCCTATTCAAAAATTGATAATGACATTTAATGCTACCAAGACAAAGCTTCTTTTTCAAAAAATGGAGGGTTACATTTAATGCTACCAAGACAAAGCTCCTTTTAAAAAATGGATAGTTAGTTTAATGCTTCCAAGACAAAGCTCCTTTTCAAAAATTGATAATGACATTTAATGCTACCAAGACAAAGCTCCTTTTCAAAAATGGATGGTTACATTTAATGCTACCAAGACAAAGCTCATTTAAAAAAATGGATAGTCACATTTAATGCTACCAAGACAAATCTCCTTTTTAAAAATTGAAGGGTTACATTTAATGCTACCAAGATAAAGCCCTTTTTTTTAAATGGAGGGTTACATTTAATGCTTCCAAGACAAAGCCCCTTTTCAAAAATGGATGATGACATTTAATGCTACCAAGACAAAGCTTTTTTTCTAAAAATGGATGATGACATTTAATGCTACCAAGACAGAGCTCCTTTTCAAAAATGGATGATGACATTTAATGCTACCAAGACAAAGCTCTTTTTCTAAAAATGGATGGTTACATTTAATGCTACCAAGACAAAGCCCCTTTTCAAAAATGGATGATGACATTTTATGCTACCAAGACAAAGCGGCTTTTCAAAAATGGATGATGACATTTAATGCTACCAAGACAAAGCTGCTTTTCAAAAATGGATGATGACAATTGATGCTACAAAGACAAAGCTCCTTTTCAAAAATGGATGATGACATTTAATACTACAAAGACAAAGCTCCTTTTCAAAAATAGATGGTTACATTTAATGCTATCAAGACAAAGCTCCTCCTCTTTAACAATTATAAGAAACCGTTCGAGCAACCGATTGGCATGGCTGACAGTACCCTTCCCGAGAGTCTAACGTTCAAAATTCTTTTGCCACTATTCACCGGATACATTAATTGGAACAAATACATTGAAGATACTGCCAAGTCTGTTGCAAAGAATGTAAGCTCCCTCTACATTGCTAGAAAACTTCTCTCGTCTGTCAGTATCCTATATCTCTTCCCATTGGACAGGGTACAAAAAAAAAAAGATTCCTTAACCTCATAGCTCCCGCACTGTCTCACGTGCCCCATCCCCTGTACCGTCGCCGAAATGTCGCACCCCTATGCTTGTTTACAGGTAATGTGTTCCGACGCACGTAAGGAACTTGTACCCCCACCTCAACGTAAATACCCCCGACAAAACCGATTAGCAATGAAATCCAAACCCTTCACTGTAGACGTCTTATTTTAATAGCTCATTTTCTCGGACCGCTTGCATTTGGAATTTCCTCACTTCTCCCTGTCTTGACCGACTGTACTAAGATGCAGAAATTTAAATGTAATGTTAACAAACATCTTGCTGTACAACTCCAAACTAAAGATGCCCTTATAAATCTGACCCCTAATAACAGTAGCCCCTTACTCTCAGTGGCTATATGCCTTGTTTCAGGTGAATAAAATTAAAAAAGAAATTTGGCTAAGATCAAAGTGTAGTATCTGTGCCGATGGATACTGCACCCCATGGACGGGTATTGTCTTGGCCTTCTGCAGTTCTAGGAAGTCCACC
>OY744530.1:111154560-111179560 GCA_963556195.1 Sepiola atlantica | reverse complement strand
CATCATCATCATCATCATCATCATCATCATTACTATTACTACTCACTAGGAGTTCTCACACAGGCCGTCATCAGTGATTGCTCACTGATAATCACCAGTGGTGTTCCCTGGAGTCTGAGTGACAACAAGTCTCCCCAGATTTCCAGTGCTCACCACTTATTTCGATAACTACTGAAAATGAAATAAATAATATATTGATTATAATAACATATTGATTATAATAACATATTGATTATAATAATATATTGATTATAATAACATATTCATTATAATAATATATTGATGATAATAACATATTGATTATAATAACATACTGATTATCATAAGATATTGATTATAATAACATATTGATTATAATAACATACTGATTACCATAAGATATTGATTATAATAACATATTGATTATAATAATATATTGCTTATAATAATATATTGATTATAATAAGATATTGATTATAATAAGATATTCATTATAATAATATATTGATTAAAATAATATATTGATTATAATAACATATTGATAATAATAACATATTGATTATAATAATATATTGATAATAATAACATATTGATTATAATAACATATTGATTATAATAATATATTGATGATAATAACATATTGATTATAATAACATATTGATTATAATAATATATTGATTATAATAACATATTGATTATAATAATATATTGATTAAAATAATATATTGATTATAATAAGATATTGATTATAATAATATATTGCTTATAATAATATATTGCTTATAATAAGATATTGATTATAATAATATATTGATTATAATAACATGTTGCTTATAATTACACATTGCTTATAATAATATATTGATGATAATAACATATTGATTATAATAACATATTGATTATCATAAGATATTGATTATAATAACATATTGATTATAATAATATATTGATGATAATAACATATTGATTATAATAACATATTGATTATCATAAGATATTGATTATAATAACATATTGATTATAATAATATATTGCTTATAATAATATATTGATTATAATAAGATATTGATTATAATAAGATATTCATTATAATAATATATTGATTATAATAATATATTGATTATAATAACATATTGATTATAATAATATATTGATTAAAATAATATATTGATTATAATAAGATATTTGAAGACAATACGATTTTGTAGCAGTCATAACAATAACATTTCTTTCCTCTTGTGGAGAGCAGCCTCTGCGAGGTGGTTTGATCAGACGATGGCCACTCAGATTCCTCGTATTAATTTCCACCGGAACTTCGAAGGACTACGTCCAGACCCTTTGAGATCTACACATCAGTCTAAGAGAGATTCCAGACACCTACGAAGAAAGACGTCCTCTCTCCTGCTCCCATCACCTAGACGTCGAACAAAGCTATTTTCAATTGAAGATATATTGCTCCAAGTAGACTTTCGGCAGCCAACCGACTTTGCTTACTTTATTATTTCTTCTTCCACTGTGACGTCACTGTTTTAACTTTCGGCAACCTACACCCAACGGTGCAGGTCACTCAAATAAATATATTATTTGTTATTTAAAGAAGAGCTTTGTTTTCCTTTCATTTCATGACTCTTTCATTGCAGAATATTATAGGAGTTGGTCATACAGTCTATGCGAAGATCATAGCCTATAATTTAACTAAAATCATATCGAAATATTTAACATCAAAACTAACAACAGTAAAATATTCATCGTTCATTTTATGAGACGAGAGTGGAATCCGATTTTGAACGGAGTCAGTTCTGGGTTTGATAATAGATCATTCGCTAAATATGCGTATTTATTTACGTGTTATTTCTCATGTATGAAAAGATTGAAATAATAATTTTATAAATAGAGATTAAAACATTACTTTCCCGAAATTAGTTTGGTTGTTTGGTTGTTTGGTTGTTTTGTTTTACGGCATATCAATCCTTTTCAGGTTATTTAATGCCGAATGCAGTCATTTTGGTGAAAGTTTTTATGCTTCAAGTTGTTTATATCTTCAAATATTTATTCATGGTGTTTAGTTTGGTTGTTTTGTTTTACGGCATATCAACCCTTTTCAGGTTATTTAATGCCGAATGCAGTCATTTTGGTGAAAGTTTTTATGCTTCAAGTTCTTTATATGTTCAAATATTTATTGATGGTGTTTGGTTTGGTTGTTAAAGTATATTTGTTTTCTTCTCTTTTTTGTTTCTTTCCCCTTTTAATATCTGTTTCTATTTAAGCCATAGTTGGGACCCTAACAGGTACTACCACTCCGGGTCAGGGTGGACCTGGGAGCAATGGTAATTAAGAGGAGGCTCCACATTCCCCAAAGTCCGTAAGCCGGATCTCACCATCGGATGTAGTTTAAGGTCATATCCAGGACCGGGAGTAGGGTAGGAAAAATAAAATAAAAAAGGGGAGGGAGAAAGGGAGAGGGGCTGTTGTTTTTGTTTTTGGCTTTGTAGAACATAATTAAGTTTTACAAAAAAAAAAAAAAAACGTCAATGTAGGTGAATTTCGTCTCAGGGAGCTACAGGGCAGCCTGATCTGGTATCACCAGCCCGAAATTAGTTAAGGTTTGATAAGAATTTGGTTCAATTAATTATTTAATGACCAAACGATACCGTAATGATTAAATATACATTTGAAGAATCCTTAAAAAAAAATTATAATTTGGTAAAAAGAAAGAAACAAAGAAACGACAAGAAAAAAGAAAAAAAGAAAGAAAGCGAAACAAAGAAAACAAAATGAAAGTAACAAGATTCCCGAGTAACGCCAGTTGTTATATAATTAATTGGGAATATTTAAATTGTTATTGATAGAAGGATCACTAATTCAATATTAATTTATTTATGAAAAGAAAAAAAGTGCGTGTTTTTTTAAATTTAATTAATTAATTAATTTATTTTTTAACATAGTTCACCCCAAACAAGGCAGGCCGCCACTGTATACGTAAGGAGCTACTGAGAAAAAGGGTGAAAGCTTTTTTTTTGGGGGGGGGGGGTCAACCTAATTTAGGAGCTGCGCAGCGAGATGTCTGTTTACATTAGTTTTAAATTTCTGCATGTCAGTACCGTCAGGAAAACAGGGGGCAGGGTGTGAGTTCCAGCACGAGGAAAGAAGCTTTTGGAGTAGAAAGCTCTTCGGCATCTGGGGACCTCCACAGTGAACGGATGGGATTTGGCAGATTGTCGGATTGGTCTAGTGAATTTACGTCGTTGGGGTACCAGAGCAGCAAGTTCATCAGAGCACAATCCATTGAAGTACTTGTAAAACAGGCACAAGGAAGCAACATTGCGGCGATGGGACAGGGGCTGGATCTTGGTGGATAGTGAGGGACCTATTAAGTTGGCGACTCTTTTTTAGACCTTGTCTAAGAGGGAAAGACTAGTGGATGATGCACCAGCCCAGATGTGGCAATAATACTCCATGCATGGGCGGATAGTGGCTTTGTAGAGATATTGGAAGATGTCAGGTGTGAGAAGTCTACTAGCACGGTGTCCGCGATGCTTGAAAAAGGTAATCGTAATCATTATCTTTATTATCATCATAAATTATTTTTAAAGAAACACAATGGGAAATTAGTCAAAATCAATTTATTTTGCTTTTATCTACTCATTTGTGAGGACTGCCTAAATAAATTGGGCTTCTTGGCCTTTTGGCTAAGATCAAAGTGTAGTATCTGTTCCGATGGATACTGCACGCCTGTCCTGTGCAGTTCTAGGAGGTCCACCCTCCCAGGCTTTGCCTCCCCTCTTTGGGGAGGAGTAAGTTTATTGCTTACTGTCTGAGGCGCCCCTACCGGGGAATGCCGACGGGGCTGCCCAGGCAATTTTTAAATGGCCAGAGTGCTTACCTCTCGAGCGCTGGCTTTTCAAACCCCACTCTCTCGACCCGTTCTTGGGTCACATCTTACTTGTGGGAGTAAGATAAAACTGGCCTTGTGCCTAACTCCTGGGGAGGAGTAAATAAAACCTATGGGGGTTCTTCTTGGCCTTTTGGCTAAGATCAAAGTGTAGTATCTGTTCCGATGGATACTGCACCCCATAGACTGGTATTGTTTTGGCCTTCGGGTCTTGATTTACGCCGGTCTATGGGTCTGTCATGTGCAGTTCTAGGAGGTCCACCCTCCCAGGCTTTTCCTCCCTTCTTTGGGGAAGAGTAAGTTTATTGCTTACTGCCTGAAGCGCCCCAACCGGGGAAAGCCGACGCGGCTGCCCAGGCAATTTTTAAACCCCACTTTCCTGAACCGACCTTGGGTCACATCTTACTTGTGGGAGTAAGATAAAAACTGGCCTTGTGCCTAACTCTTGGAGAGGAGTAAATCAATACTCATTTGTGACCTATTTGCGTTAAACAAATTTTCAATATTTAATATTTAAAATACGTTTTAAGCCAATTTAATTTACCGTAAATTGAGATTGCGTAAAATAATACGCGGTAGCCATTTTGTTTCTGGACAAAAACTAAGTCCATAATTGTAACGTTTTTTTTAAAGAACGCAAATAGCTCACAAATGCGTAGGAAAAGCAAAATAAATTGTTTTTGACTTATTTCCGATTTTATTTCTTTAAAAATAATTTATGTTGGTAATAGCAATGGTTACCTTGGAAAGTTATAAAAAGAAACAAAATTTAATGAAAATCTTTAAAATAAATATGTAAGCAAAAGTTATATTTTAAAAATTCTATGAAATTCGTGAAAAACCATGTCATATTTGGAGAAGGATTAGCGAAGAAAACCCATTCATTTTTATGGGAAATAAACGAATAATCTGTGTTTTTCATTGTCGTATTCAGGACCGTCTAGCGTTATGGTGTTTTAAA
Source organism: Sepiola atlantica (assembly GCA_963556195.1). Taxonomy (NCBI): domain Eukaryota; kingdom Metazoa; phylum Mollusca; class Cephalopoda; order Sepiida; family Sepiolidae; genus Sepiola; species Sepiola atlantica. The sequence goes on along the minus strand of OY744530.1, from coordinate 111,174,728 downwards.
ATTTAAAGAAAATAAAAAAAAGAAAGAAAGAAGACAGAGAAATAAATAAATAAATAAAAACGATAAGAAAAAAAGTCAGAAAACAAACAAAGAGAAAACAAGAAATAAGGAAAAAAGAAAATATTGAGAAAAGAATACAGGAAAAAGAAAGATAAAAGAAAAGAAAAAATGGAAGAAAAAAACGAAGGAAAAAGGAAAAAAGAAAAAGAAAAGAAATAAATAAAAGAGAAAGGAAAAAAATAAAGAAAAATAAATAAATAAAAAGAAATAAAAAGAAAACAAGAAAGAAAATAAAAGAAAAAAGAAATAAAGAAATAAAAAGAAATAAAGAAAAAAGAAGTCAGAGAAAAAAATAAGAAATAAAAAGAAATAAAAAAGAAAACACGAAAGAAATAAAAAAGAAAATACGAAAGAAATAAAAAAGGAAAAGAAAAAAGAAAAAGAAAATAAAAGAAAAAAGAAATAAAGAAATAAAAAGAAATAAAAAGAAAACAAGAAAGAAAATAAAAGAAAAAAGAAAGAAAGAAAAAGAAAGAAACCTGAAAGAAAAGAACAAAGAAATAAAAAGAAAAAAGAAAATAGAAAGGAAAAAAGAAAAGAAAACAAGAAAGAAATAAAAAATAAATGCCTCCGATCCATCCCTTTATCCGACCCCCCCCCCCTCGATTCGTCCTCCTGATCCGCCCTTTCCACTATCCCCCAAAACCGCCGTTATCTTCCCCATAGTGACGACTCCAATAACAATAACAACTTCTTCTTTCTTCATAAGCAATCGTAAATGCAACAGGTTTATACGATGCACAACTCCGGATTCCATTTCCCTTGTGAAATATCCCTGGTCATCTTTTATTTTATTGCGACTGGACAACAAGTTTGTCCTTGCATTTTGCTTCTCAACGGCTGGAAGGCCGTCCCTTTAAAAGAGCGAGTCGATCTAGCCGACATAGTCGTGAGCGGCCGTGTGCGGGCGACTTACAAAAACGTCCGATCCACCTCCGGAACTTACAAAGCCGATGTGGCCATCTTAAGTGTTTACAAAGGTGAAAGTCAATTAGAGACAGTGTCCGCGAAAGAAAACAACGCTTCCACGGAGACTACCACGGTGTACAGTGTCAGCAATTTCGGGGACACGATATCGTGTTATGCTGACATCCAGACGGGATCGACTTACGTGTTTTTCCTGACCGTTTTCCAGGGACGTTTGTCCGGCAAATATGACGACATCTTTGGAGCCGCACTTCAGTTTTCCGACGAAGTGGATTCGCAAATATTACAGATCTTCGGTTTGTCCATTTCTAGTATTTTTATTTTATTCAATTTTTTTTTTCATTATTGTTGTTGATTTTGAGCTGTTAATCAATTTTATACTTGATGACTTTTATGCTATCGTGTATTTTAGGTTTTTGCTTAGAAAAGCGTTGCGTATTTTATGTTATAAAGGTGAAAACAAGTCTGGACACAGGCCACATCTGACCCGCCAACTATTTCTGACCGGTCCGCATGAAAAAAGCTGCAATCAATACAACGTTACTGTATTTATAGAGTTTAATTTAAATTCCGTTTGATATTATTGTAGATTGACGCCCTTAGTTAAATCCCCCACCCCGAAAAAAAGTGGATTTCACTTTTCAGGGGATTATGTGTGAACAGCCTCCCAAACCAAATAAACAAGACAAGCATAATTAGTTTAGAATTTAGAGTGGGCATCGGTTTTGCATATAAATTTTACGTAAATGACCCCCCCCCCCTCCATCCCATTTCCGGGCGATTATAGCGTTTTAGGGCAGTGGAAGATACATTTTGCTATGGGAGATACATTTTGTGCATTTATTTATTTTTTTTTTTGAGGGGGGGGGGTATTTTTTAGGCGATTACGTGTGGTTTTACGATCTTGTCAGTCGGACGTCGGGTTAGCGGTCAAAAAAGTTAGAATGGCCCGGAAATAAGGAATCATTTTACGTTAAATTTATATACGAAACTGATCCCCACTCTGAATTCTAAAATTATTTTTCTTTCCGTCAAGTCGTCAGGGTGTTCACAGGTAATCGCCTAAAAAGTAGAATCTAATTTTGTGTTTGTAGGTGGGTGGGGGGCTGAGGGTGTTACTCTATAAATTTATCTTTGTTTTATACAAACAATTTAAAACGAGTTAATGATTTATCACCAAAAAATGTGAACTTTCCAAACTGTTTTTTTTTATGATGTTTCGGATGTTTGTTTTTAGATGATGCTTAATAATTTGGATTATTTGGATGATTTGGATTATTTGGATGATTTGGATTATTCGGATTATTTGGATGATTTGGATTATTTTGATGATTTGGATTATTTGGATGATTTGATATTATTTTGATTATTTTGATTATTTTGATTATTTGATATTATTTGGATTATTTGGATTATTTGGATGATTTGATATTATTTTGATTATTTTGATTATTTTGATTATTTGATATTATTTGGATTATTTGGATTATTTGGATGATTTGATATTATTTGGATTATTTTGATTATTTGGATGATTTGATATTATTTGGATTATTTGGATTATTTGGATGATTTAGATGATTTGGATGATTTAGATGATTTGGATTATTTGGATGATTTGATATTATTTGGATTATTTGGATTATTTGGATGATTTGATATTATTTGGATTATTTGGATTATTTGGATGATTTGGATGATTTAGATGATTTGGATTATTTGGATGATTTGATATTATTTGGATTATTTGGATTATTTGGATTATTCGAACTACTATTCTCATCTTGCCTGTTATATCCACAACACATCGGCCGATGTAATCTCCGACCATCTTCAGGTGTATCTTTCCAAAACTTGGGAATTTTTATTCGAACGTGCGGAATCTTGATGTCGAACTCGAGGACATGAGGGGGGGGGGGGCTGCCCAGAATTTTGATTTCGTTAATATTTATAGAATAATGATATAATTATGGTTGCACGTTTTTATTGTATCATTTCACCGTTGAATTTACTGTTTTTAGAAAGAATAACAATACTACACAGATATAAAGCGATCCAAATGGATGAGCAACTGTCTAAATTTCCCATGTACGTAGTAGCCCGTTGGTAATATTCATTGCCACCCCCTCTTATAACGTACTGTTACTTTTACGATTTTAATGCTAAATGTGTGATTGCATGCTTTTAAAGTTCAACGTAGAAGTTTGATACTTTTAGTGTGAAATTAGAAAAAATCTGACCCGTTCAGTCACCCACTGAGCTCGGGTTAGATTGTTTGAATCAGGGAAAGGTGAGATTGCAAAGCCAGTTCAATATAAAAAATAAAAAAGATAACATCCTAAATTAGTCGCTTTCTACTCGTCATCTCCCCACTCTCTCTCGCTTTCTCTCTATCCTTTCTCTGTATTTCCCTCTCGACTACAGGTTAAATAGTTTTACTAACTGTGGTGTCATTCCTTTTTGTTTATAATGGACTATTTCAGTCTTTATTATCATTTGCTTTCTTTATAACTTTCGACTGTTAATTAACACAGAGAGAGAGAGAGAGAGAGAGAGAGAGAGAGAGAGAGAGAGAGAGAAAGAGAAAGAAAGAGAGAGAGAGAAAGAAAGAGAAATAAAGAAAGAGAGAGAGAGAGAGAGAGAGAGAGAGAGAATAAAATAGGGTTTGTGCCAAACAACATGGAGTGAGAAAAGGAGTGATAGATACAAATTTAGTAAGAGATGGCGAGCTACTTGCAAATTGTGGATAATTACAAACATTTAAATCAACTTTTTTTCAGACATAACTCAATCCTAAAACTAATGAATATTTTAGCATGTATTTTGTTAGATTAAAAATATAGTATAAAAAAGGTACTTATGAAGATTAGGATCCAAGTTAACCCTAACCCTAACCGACGCCAAGTCGATTTCAGCTTGAGTACTAATCTGCATAAGTACCTAAAAACCTTAGGGAAACAAACGTTGGTTTACTTAACTTTAGTATAATAATATAGAAATATACAATTGTATGCTTTTCAGATACGGTTAATGCTTAAACTTTACACTTAAAACAATACATTTTATGCTTTTTCGGGGTAACTATTTTCGTGTTTTTTCAGGGTGGCACTTTTCCCGGCCGCCATATAAAAAAAACAATATTTCATATATATATATATATATATATATATATATATATATATATATATTTTATTATTGTTTTAATTAATATTATTTGATATGCAAATTACTATATCATACGGTAGTCTTAAAGATAACATATTATTATTATTATTTTATCATTATTCTTATTTATTTATGTATATATTAGTGATATTTTAAGCTGAATTATTTTGACACTTGATTATTGGGGAAATGGTCGTATAATCAGTACCATTGGAGAGCCATGAATATTATAACTGTCCTGTTTTTAAATCCCCGAAACAGTTACATGGTAAACAGCTGATGATCCCCGTGTTAATATTAGACGCTTAAGGTCTCCTGTTTTTGTTTCACTCTTAGATAATTAACACCCCCCCTTTTTTCTTCTTTTTTTTTTTTACTTATATTTTTAATTTATTAATTTTCCAACGAATGTTAAGTCTGCAATATCTTGGATTTAGTTAGTTTGTCTGGGGATTTAAACTGCATTTAACATTTTTTTTTATGACTCAAAGCTTCTTTAGACTATATATATATATATATATATATATATATATATATATATATATATATATATGTGTGTGTGTGTGTGTGAAATATTGTTTATTTTTAATTTATAATGGATGTTTTTTTTTTACATTTATAATGGTTTCTAAATAATAACGTTATTATATCAACGCTGTCCTTAAAGTGCAAAAGATTAAGTATAACTTTATGTTATACTTAATCTTTTAGATTTTAGATACTAAAAAAATCGTATTCGGGGGGGTGGAGTAATAAAATGACAATTATATGCTTATTTTTAATAATGAAGACTATTATTTATTTTTAAATAACTACGATTGAGTCACTTGAGCGATTTGGCGCTGGCGGCCGATGGCGGTGGGTGGAAAAGTAGAAAAATAAAAATAAACCGAAAAAAAAGTATTCGGGGGGGGGGGAAGACAATTATATGCTTATCTTTAATATTGAAGACTATTATTTATTTTTAAATGACTGCGATTGAGTCACTTGAGCTATTTGGCGCTGGCGGCCGGGAAAAGTGCTGCCGGTTTTTTCATGTTTTTTCATGTTTTTTTTGTTTTTTTCATAAAAAAACATGAAAATAGTTACCCCGATAAAAGCCATTAAAGTATTGCGTGAAAAAAAAAAGCAGGGTTTCTTTTACGACGCTCAGCAGAGTCGCGAACAGGGTCCAAAAAAAGAACGAGAAAGGGTTTAAAAACATAAATTTGCAACAAGTGAATTTGACCTACGACGAGAATAGATATTTTTCTACTTACCTATGTAATTTGTTTTTATTTTTACGTATTATAAATGGGTTTTCATTAGATGTAAAAAAAAAAAATTCTTGTTTTTTTTCCCACTCGTTTTCACAAATTCAATATGGCCGATTCAGGTGCATTCGTTAGTAAAACCCCCTCCAAATCGGCCATTTTTTTCCCCAAGTTCCGGTGACAAAACTATTGATTTCTAATAAATAGCGGTTGTAACGGTCTAAAAATACAAACAAATGCCACAGGCAAGTTAGAAAATAACTTTTACAGCCTACAGTTACTTTTATATATTGTATATTTGTTTTTTTAGCGTTTTTACTCTGCTGAGCGTCGTAAAAGATTCCCAAAAAGCAAAATAAAACTTTAACTTTTTGCCGATATTTCTTTGATGTTTTTTAAAAAAATATTATTAGGCGGTTCGAAACATTTCGGCCGTTGTACTCTCCGACTTTCTTCATGTGCCCTTCGGCGCAGCAGGTAATCTTTCTGAGGGATTTCAAACTGAACCCTTTATTTAATACACTGGTGTAGACTGATCACAGTCCGCGTTTCATGTCCTTTAAATGTATCGTGTATCAGTTAAGTCAGCTTTACAACACGAAAATAAGTTTTGGCTCTCCAGAAGGGTTCGCGATCCCGCTGACTTCCGGGTTATCCTGCAGTAAATTTCAAGTACAAATGATCATAAATGATAAAAGAAACTTTTTTCTTAACGGAAAATTTAGAATTGTATTTTTAGTATAATAAAACAAGTTGTTAGCAAAACAAATGATCAAATATATGTTTGTTTATATTTTTATGAAAATATAACAAATCTTTAATAAAAAAAATCTGTTTTTCTTAATTGATATAAATAAAGTTTTGAAACGTCTAGCGCTGACAACTTCAACAGCTACCTTCAAGAATTTCTCTGGCGGCGCCGAATAAAACAAAATTATTTCGGCAATATTCTTTATTCTATACGCTTTTATTATTCTTTTTAAATACTTTAAATTATGTTGCTGTTTCACAAAATACAAAAGACATTTGCTTTAAAAATCACTATTAAAATACTAAATTATTTTATTATATTTTCATAAAAAATCAAAACACATATTATGTTGCTGTTTCACAAAATACAAGACATTTCAAAACTTTATTCATATCAATAAAAAGAAGACATTTCAACATATTTGGTTCATAAAAAATATTTTTTATTAAAGATTTGTGATATTTTCATAAAGAAAACAAACACAAGACATTTCAACATATTTGGTTCATAAAAAGATTTTTTTATTAAAGATTTGCGATATTTTCATAAAAAAACAACTTAGTTTATTATACTAAAAATACAATTCTAAATTTTCCGTTAAAAAAAAAGTTTCTTTTATCATTTATGATCATCCGTACTTGAAATTTACTGCAGGATAACCCGGAAGACAGCGGGATCGCGAACCCTTCTGGGGAGCCGGAGTTTCTTCTGTTTTTATACTATGTCTGTACTTACTTACCTCTTCAGGAGAGGAGAGATTAACACAAGGTCGGTTTTTAAGGTTGGGGAAATTCACTCCCCAAAAATGGCACTTTGGATTGAGACGAAAATAAATAAAAAAATGTCCAAGTCTAGAAGGATTTGCCCGTCACTTACTGAGGGAGGATAAAAGAGAAAGTGTAGTATCAGAACAGATACAACACTTTGATCCTAGCCAAAAAGCTAAGGTTTATGTCGTTGTTTTATTCAAATTATTAAAAAAAAAGAACGATTTTGAAAGTTAAATTTAATTATTACGGTATACGTTTTATTGTTAAATTATCAATTGAACTAGTTTTTAAAAGTGATGCTGTTTTAATTTCGATTTATAAAATAACTGGGTGCTTCCGCAGAGACGGGGCCACTGTTTCGATCGATGGCGGCGGAAACTGCCGACTCCCTTCGGGAGAAATCGTGCGAAAACGTGAGTGACGGAAAGAAATTTGATTTTGGAGAAGATAACTGTTGAATTGACAATTGAGGATAAGTTAAAATCATGAACATTTATTGAAACAAATTAAACATTATGTACAGCAAATAAATAAATAAATAAAACTTTGATAAACATTTGAAATTTAACAAAAAACGAATTAAATAAAACTTTGATAAACATTATGTACATCAAATAAATAGCAAACTTTTTATTGAAAAAAAAAAAACCGTAATAAGTAAAACTAAGTAAAACTTTGATTTGAAAAAAAGTAAACAATTGACTGAACTATAAATGTGGAAAAAACAAGTTTTTTTACAGGGTATTGACTGAACGATAAATGTGGGGTAAAAAAGGTTTTAAACAGGGTACAATTCTGCGATCAGTTCAAAAATACTTCCAACTCGGCAACTGAAATGAAATTATGCGCTTGCAAAAAATCAACAATTTTGCAATTATCCCCGAGTAAATGCAAGAACTCTTCAAACTTTAATCAGTTTACGTCCATTTCGTGAAAAAGTAATTAACCCAATATTAGTTATCTCCCCCAAAATCAAATTTCTTTCCGTCGATCACGATTTCTCCTGAAGAGGAGTCGCCAGTTTCCGCCGTCATCGATCGAACAGTGGCCCCCGTCTCTGCAGAAGCACCAATAACTGCATGTACATATCTTACAAAACTTTCAATTTTTTTAATACATGAGGATTTGCTTTTAAAGCCAGAAATGACTAGTTTAAATGCTTCCAAAGTCCTCTCAAATTTGAAAGCGTGACAAAATAATTCATTAAAAAAAAAAACTATTAACAAAATATTAAAATGTCTGACTTTTCCCCCAAGAAACCAAAATGCATTGTGCTGGATTTACTTTCGTAATTAATTTCTTTTTTAAATAGAACTTTAAAAAATTCGTTTTATTTTATGCTATTCAAGTTTATTTCCAATAAATATTCGATTAATAGTAGATACACAATAACAATGTGTGATTTCCACAGTGACACACGGAAAATGGTCACACAATTTTATGTATTATAGAGATTAAAAAGAAACCAAAAATTGGTTGAATTTGTTAATGGTACGAAATTTATAGTTTTCTGGTTGTCGAAAGTGTAGCAAATAAAATAAATTGAAAATATTGAAACTTTTTTTTTAACGGAAAATTTAGAATTGTATTTTTAGTATAATGACATAAGTTTTTTTTTCATGAAAATATAACAAATCTTTAATAAATCTGTTTTTATGAACCAAATATGTTGAAATGTCTTCTTTTTATTGATATGAATAAAGTTTTGAAATGTCTTGTATTTTGTGAAACAGTAACATAATGTGTTTTGATTTTTTATGAAAATATAATAAAATAGCTTAGTATTTTAATAGTAATTTTAAAAGCAAATGTCTTTTGTATTTTGTGAAACAGCAACATAATTTAAAGTATTTAAAAAATAAAAAAAAAGCGTATACAATAAAGAATATTACCGAAGTAATTTTGTTTTATTCGGTGCCGCCAGAGAAATTCTTGAAGGTAGCTGTTGACATTTCAAAACTTTATATCAATTAAAAATACAGATTTTTTTAATTAAAGATTTGTTATATTTTAATAAAAATGTAAACAAATATATATTTGATAATTTGTTTTGCTCACAACTTATTTTATTATACTAAAAATACAATTCTAAATTTTCCATAAAAAAGGTTTCTTTTATCATTTATGATCATCCGTACTTGAAATTTACTGCAGGATAACCCGGAAGTCAGCGGGATCGCGAACCCTTCTGGAGAGGCAAATATTGGTAAAATCATGTATTTACAACATTTAACTAAAGAGGGGGGAAGGGGTTATTTGGCTAAGGTAGACCGTGGCACATCCTCTAAGATATCTCTCTTTATATATTTTCAATTAAAAAAAAATATATTTTAGTTACTAAAGATTAAGTGTTAAGCTAAGAGATTATATAAATGAATAATAAAAATTGTGTTTCTTTCGCATTAGGAGGAATGTTTTGTTCGCCATGGCTTTGTAAAATGGACCCTAGCGGCGCGCAATGTTTATCAAACCAAAAAGAACAGTCGCTAAACATAAACTATCGGCCCAAAATTTAAAAATAATTTTAGTTTTAGAAAATAAAATATAGGGGTATCTTTGTGAGTGAAAAGTGAAAACGCTCAAAAAACAAATATACAACAAATAAAAGTAACTGTAGCCGATAAAAGTTATTTTCCAACTTATCTGTGACATTTGTTTGTATTTTTAAGCCGTTCCAACTGCTATTTATTAGAAATCAATATTTTTGTTACACGAACATTGGACAAGACAAAAAAATGGCGATGGGGGGGGGGGGGGGTAATCGTAACGATAAAAAAACTGTGACGCCATTTTTAAAAAGTAAAACTCCGTTCCCAAAAAAAACAAGATTTTTTTTTTACATCTAATAAAAACCCATTTATACTACGTAAAAATACAAACAAATATCATAGGTAAATAGGAAAATATCTATTCTCGACGTAGCTCACCTTCACTTGTTGTATATTTATTTTTATTCTATCCCGTTCTCGTTCGTTTTTTGGACCCCGTTCGCGACTCTGCGGATTATTGTAAAAGATACCCAAATATAGTTTCGATTTATTTCATATCAACAAATATATATAAATCTTGAGTTTAAAGAAAATCTTTTGAGTGCTTAGTGGCATTTGACTATGCTACTTTGCATCGGGGATACGTTGTTGCTGTCGACTTGAGGTATGTCCCTTTTCAGTCTCAGGAGGTCCACCCTCCCAGGCTTTACCTTCTCTTTGAGAAGGGGTTAGTTTATTGCCAATCGCTTGGGGCGGTTCTACCGGGTAATGCCAACGGGGCTGCTCAGGCATTTTTGTAGGCCAGAGCGTGCTAATCCTTGTGCGTTAGTTTCAAAACCACACATGACCTTGTGTCTAACCCCCCGGAGAGGAGATAAATAAAATACTCACTTGTTTACAAGCTCGGATTTTCCGAGAAACTCAGTTCCGAGTTCATTTTACGAGATATTTTGCCGTAAGTTCGAAATTTATTTTATTATTATTTGTTTTGATAATCTTGCAAGTTAGTGCTTAATCTTGGTACTGATATCGATCCTGAACCCGTTTTCGTGAGGTTCGACTCGGAAGCGTTCGGCTATCCTACGCAAACGCCCGAGAGTTGACGAGCCGATTTGTACCAGACGACAATTTTTATACGGCGCTGCGTCCTATGATAATAATGTTTTGCTTGTTTTGTTGTTTTTTTTAGAAAATTTCTTGAAAATATAACTTACAATCACAGGATGCAACACCGTATCAAAATTGTCGTCTGGTACCATTCAGCTCGTCAACACTCGGGCGTTTGCGTAGGACAGCCGAACGCTTCCGAGTCGAACCTCACGAAAACTGGTTCAGGATCGATATCAGTACCATAATCGGTAATAATTAAAATAAAATAAATAATAAAAAAAGAAAAAACTCCCTAAAATATAATTTTTTGAATTGTGTGTTTGCGTATTATCGTAATACAATATTATTATTTTTTTACTTTTAGTGTCAATACATTTATAGACACTCCATGAAAATATGGATCTTTTTTGTTTAATGCCCGTCACTAATAGACATTCTGTCCCTACACTTTCCCTAACCCTAACCCTAACCCCTAATACTACCTTACCCTAACTCTAACCCGAGCCCCCAAAGGGAGGAGGCAATGCCTGGGAGGATGGTCGAATGATAATAGAACAGGCATTACACTACTTCGTTCGAAAGAGGAGGTAATGCCTGTGATGATGGTATCACACTGCCTTACCACGCCAAAGAAGGAGGTACTGCCTGGGAGGGTGGTCTCATAACGAACAGATACTACGGGGAAATATTAAAGAGCGGATATTAGACAGAAAATACCCCAAAATATTATTTGACTTCAGCTAAATTGATTTATTAGAACCTTAGACAGTACTAGCTGTATCTCATCGGCGTTGCCCGGGAGTCTTTTTATCTCTATTTTTGTTTGGCTTTTTTAAATTTACATATGCCGTTTTTTTTTCGTCATTAAAAAAAAAATAGAGTTTGAAAGTTCAATTTAATTATTACAGTGTCGTTTGGTTATTAAATTGTTAATTGAAGTAGATTTTTAAAAATATATAACCTTACCTAATCTTGTTTTCATCTCTGTAAAGCTTTTTGAAAAGTTTAAAGCCAGAAATGGCTTTCTATTCTTCAGTTCAAATACTTCTAAATTCCTCAAACTTCTAAGAGTCACGAAATAAAGATGAACTTTTTTCAACTATTAACAAAAGATTAAATTGGCTGACTTGTTTGTGCATAAACACAAATGGAACCCGGTGACTTTAATTTCGTAGTTAAATCATTTATTCAAATAAGATTTTAAAAAATATCGTTTTATTTTAGGCTGTTGCATCTTGGATTTCATAACTATTCAATTAATAGTTAATAAATGACGTAATTAAGTGTGTAATTATAAAAGTTACGTTGACACGAGAAATACACACAAACACACGAAAAATGGTCACAAAATTGTATTAATACAGAGATTTACTTTTATATTTGTTAATGGTTTGGTTGCGAATTTTTGCGGGCAATGACAAACATGGCGGCTTAAATTAGAAACATCTCGATGTATCATTGATTTCATACATTTAATGATGATCTTGATTTCATACATTTCATGATAATCTTGATTTCATACATTTAATGGTGATCTTGATTTTATACATTTAATGATAATCTTGATTTCATACATTTAATGATAATCTTGATTTCATACATTTAATGATAATCTTGATTTCATACATTTAATGATAATCTTGATTTCATACATTTAATGATGATCTTGATTTCATACATTTAATGATGATCTTGATTACATACATTTAATGATAAGCTTGATTTCATACATTTAATGATGATCTTGATTTCATACATTTAATGATAATCTTGATTTCATACATTTAATGATGATCTTGATTTTATACATTTAATGATAATCTTGATTTCATACATTTAATGATAATCTTGATTTCATACATTTAATGATAATCTTGATTTCATACATTTAATGATAATCTTGATTTCATACATTTAATGATAATCTTGATTTCATACATTTAATGATAATCTTGATTTCATACATTTAATGATGATCTTGATTTCATACATTTAATGATAATCTTGATTTCATACATTTAATGATGATCTTGATTTCATACATTTAATGATGATCTTGATTACATACATTTAATGATAATCTTGATTTCATACATTTAATGATGATCTTGATTTCATACATTTAATGATAATCTTGATTTCATACATTTAATGATGATCTTTATTTCATACATTTAATGATAATCTTGATTTCATACATTTAATGATGATCTTGATTTGATACATTTAATGATAATCTTGATTTCATACATTTAATGTTAATCTTGATTTCATACATTTACTGATGATCTTGATTTCATACATTTAATGATAATCTTGATTTCATACATTTAATGAAAATCTTGATTTCATACATTTAATGATAATCTTGATTTCATACATTTAATGATAATCTTGATTTCATACATTTAATGATAATCTTGATTTCATACATTTAATGATAATCTTGATTTCATACATTTAATGATAATCTTGGTTAAATACATTTAATGATAATCTTGATTTCATACATTTAATGATGATCTAGATTTCATACATTTAATGATAATATTGATTTCATACATTTAATGATTATCTGGATTTCATACATTTAATGATAATCTTGATTTTATACATTTAATGATGATCTTGATTTCATACATTTAATGATAATCTTGATTTCATACATTTAATGATAATCTTGATTTCATACATTTAATGATAATCTTAATTTCATACAATAATGATAATCTTGATTTCATACATTTAATGATAATCTTAATTTCATACATTTAATGATAATCTTGATTTCATACATTTAATGATAATCTTAATTTCATACATTTAATGATAATCTTGATTTCATACATTAATGATAATCTTGATTTCATACATTTAATGATAATCTTAATTTCATACATTTAATGATAATCTTGATTTCATACATTTAATGATAATCTTAATTTCATACATTTAATGATAATCTTGATTTCATACATTTAATGATAATCTTAATTTCATACATTTAATGATAATCTTGATTTCATACATTTAATGATAATCTTAATTTCATACATTTAATGATAATCTTGATTTCATACATTAATGATAATCTTGATTTCATACATTTAATGATAATCTTAATTTCATACATTTAATGATGATCTTGATTTCATACATTTAATGATAATCTTGATTTCATACACTTAATGATGATCTTGATTTCATACATTTAATGATAATCTTGATTTCATGCATTTAATGATGATCTTGATTTCATACATTTAATGATGATCTTGATTTCATACATTTAATGATAATCTTGATTTCATACATTTAATGATAATATTGATTTCATACATTTAATGATGATCTTGATTTCATACATTTAATGATAATATTGATTTCATACATTTAATGATAATCTTGATTTCATACATTTAATGATGATCTTGATTTCATACACTTAATGATAATCTTGATTTCATACATTTAATGATAATCTTCATTTCATACATTTAATGATAATCTTGATTTCATACATTTAATGATAATCTTGATTTCCTACATTAATGATAATCTTTATTTCATACATTTAATGATAATCTTGATTTCATACATTTAATGATAATCTTCATTTCATACATTTAATGATAATCTTGATTTCATACATTAATGATAATCTTTATTTCATACATTTAATGATAGTCTTGATTTCATACATTTAATGGTAATCTTGATTTCATACATTTAATGGTAATCTTAATTTCATACATTTAATGATGATCCTGATTTCATACATTTAATGATGATCTTGATTCTATACAGATAATGATGATCTTGATTTCATACAGATAATGATGATCTTGATTTCATACATTTAATGCTAATCTTGATTTCATACATTTAATGGTGATCTTGATTTCATACATTTAATGATGATCTTGATTTCATACATTTAATGATAATCTTGATTTCATACATTTAATGATAATCTTAATTTCATACATTTAATGATGATCTTGATTTCATACATTAATGATAATCTTGATTTCATACATTTAATGATGATCTTGATTTCATACATTTAATGATAATCTTGATTTCATACATTTAATGATGTCCTTGATTTCATACATTTAATGATTATCCGGATTTCATACATTTAATGATGATCTTGATTTCATACAGATAATGATCATCCGGATTTCATACATTTAATGATAATCTTGATTTCATACATTAAATGATAATCTTGATTTCATACATTTAATTATGATCTTGATTTCATACAGATAATGATGATCCGGATTTCATACATTTAATGATAATCTTGATTTCTATACATTTAATGATAATCTTGATTCCATACATTTAATGATAATCTTGATTTCATACATTTAATGATGATCTTGATTTCACACATTTAATGATAATCTTGATTTCATACATTTAATGGTGATCTTGATTTCATACATTTAATGATAATCTTGATTTCATACATTAAATGATAATCTTGATTTCATACACTTAATGATAATCTTGATTTTATACATTAATTATAATCTTGATTTCATACATTTAATGATGATCTTGATTTCACACATTTAATGATAATCTTGATTTCATACATTTAATGATAATCTTGATTTCATACATTTAATGATAATCTTGATTTCATACATTTAATGATGATCTTGATTTCATACAGATAATGATGATCTTGATTTCATACATTTAATGATGATCTTGATTTCATACATTTAATGATGATCTTGATTTCATACATTTAATGATGATCTTGATTTCATACATTTAATGATAATCTTGATTTCATACATTTAATGATGATCTTGATTTCATACATTTAATGATAATCTTGATTTCATACATTTAATGATGATCTTGATTTCATACATTTAATGATGATCTTGATTTCATACAGATAATGATGATCTTGATTTCATACATTTAATGATGATCTTGATTTCATACATTTAATGATGATCTTGATTTCATACATTTAATGATGATCTTGATTTCATACATTTAATGATAATCTTGATTTCATACATTTAATGATGATCTTGATTTCATACATTTAATGATAATCTTGATTTCATACATTTAATGATGATCTTGATTTCATACATTTAATGATAATCTTGATTTCATACATTTAATGATGATCTTGATTTCATACATTTAATGATAATCTTGATTTCATACATTTAATGATAATCTTGATTTCATACATTTAATGATAATCTTGATTTCATACATTTAATGATGATCTTGATTTCATACAGATAATGATGATCTTGATTTCATACATTTAATGATGATCTTGATTTCATACATTTAATGATGATCTTGATTTCATACATTTAATGATGATCTTGATTTCATACATTTAATGATAATCTTGATTTCATACATTTAATGATGATCTTGATTTCATACATTTAATGATAATCTTGATTTCATACATTTAATGATGATCTTGATTTCATACATTTAATGATAATCTTGATTTCATACATTAATGATAATCTTGATTTCATACATTTAATGATAATCTTGATTTCATACATTTAATGATGATCTTGATTTCATACATTTAATGATAATCTTGATTTCATACATTTAATGATAATCTTGATTTCATACACTTAATGATGATCTTATTTCACACATTTAATGATAATCTTTATTTCATACATTTAATGATGATCTTGATTTCATACATTTAATGATAATCTTGATTTCATACATTTAATGATAATCTTGATTTCATACACTTAATGATAATCTTGATTCCATACATTAATGATAATCTTGATTTCATACATTTAATGATGATCTTATTTCATACATTAATGATGATCTTGATTTCATACATTTATGCGTTTATCGTTCATTTTATGCTTTTATTGATAAATGAAGATGTCAATCCTATACAATTTTATGCTTTCAATAACACATTTAACGTACACATTACGATGTTAGTTTAACGTGTTAAAGTTACATATTGAACGATACATTTTAATTACGTGAGTTACATTTATCGTCTTCAAGGTTAGTAGCTAACTACTTGTTCTACGACATGTTAGTAATACAACATATAAATCAGTTTGTGATGTTCAATTTTCTACGATTATACTAAAGCTGGGTGTATCAACATTTGTTTCCCTAAGGCTTTTTTCCATATGCGTTAATAACACTATAACATAAAAATTATTTATATATATACATCTATATCTATATACATATGTGTATATATATGTATATATCTCTCTATATGTATATATCTATATACATGTATATATGTGTATATATATATGTATATATATATATATATTTATTAATATGTATATATATTTATATCTATATATATGTATTTATATATATATATATTCATATCTCTCTCTATATGTATATATATCTTTATATATATATATGTATACCTCTCTATGTATATGTATATATATATGTATATATATATTATATATATGTATATATATGTATATATATGTATATATACGCATATATATGAATATATATATACGTATATATATCTATGTATATATATGTACATAAATATATCTACCTATCTATGTATCTCTCTCTCTCTATATATGTATTTATAACTATATATATGTATATATATCTCTCTATATATCTATATATGTATATATATATCTATACATATATCTATATATGTATATATATCTATATATGTAAATATATATCTATACATATATCTATATATGTATATATATCTATATACGTATATGTATATATATCTATATACATATATATATATGTATATATCTATATATGTATATATCTATATATATGTATATGTATATGTATATATCTATATATGTATATATCTATATATATGTATATATATGTATATATCTATATATGTATATATCTATATATATGTATATATATATGTATATATATGTACATATATCAATATATATATATGTATTACTAATACATTTATCCACATAACATTTTATAAGGAGATATACATTTTAATGTATCAATTTTCAGTATTTATATTTGCTCTGTTGTCACTAATTGACAATCATCGAGCTGAATCTTTTATAGCATAGTATATGCTAATACATATATTGTCATTAATAATTATATATATATATATGTCTATATATATGTATGTATTTATATATATGTATGTATATATATATATCTATATATATGCATGTATATATATATATGTATGTGTGTTTCTCTCTGCATATGTATGTATATATATATCAATATATATATATATATATATGTATGTATATATATATTTATATATATCCGTGTATATATATTGCTATATATATATATGTGTATCTCTCTCTCTCTCTCTCTCTCTCTCTCTCTCTCTCTCTCTATATATATATATATATATATATATATATTATATTATACATATATATGTGTGTGTGTAATCTTTAATAATACAAAATTATTGTATACTAATTTTTTAATTCTATTTTTTTATTTTTTTATTTTTTTTTATTTCCATTTTGTGTTTTACTTTTATTTTTACTTTTATTTTCTTCTCTAATTTTATTGATTTTTGTGATATACTTTAGAATGATATTTAGAATGATATCTTTAGAAAAAGTAAACTCTCTGTCAGTAGTAAACATGGCGTCGATTTATTAACGTGAACAGAATCCTATTTCCAAGTGAAATGCTATAATAACGTGTGTTTTGTTTTTTCTTCTTCCGAATTTTTGGTCACGATTTTGGTTTTTCCTTGTGATGAGTCACACACATTGAAAATCCTAGATATATAACTCTGTATTTTGTTTTGTTTGTCTGAGTGATAATGAAACGGACCGTAAATAATTGGATCTCTTTAAAAAGATAAACACATGGTCACTGTAATCTAATCATATATATATATATATATATATATATATATATATATATATATATATATATATATATATATATATATATGAATTATTAAAGACAATATATGTACTATCATATATCATCAGATCCTTTTACTTTGTAGTCTCCTTTGAAGATTCAGCTCAATGTTTGTCAATTATTGATAACAGAGCAAAATATAGAACAGTTTTTATTATTTTCCAATAACCATGGTTTGTTTTATTACTTTTATTTTTATTTTTTCACATTTCCAAAAATTATAAATTACTGTGAGATATATGTAACGGTCCGTTTCATTTGTTTTGTGCCAAACAACATTTGTATATCAATATCGTCTCTGCAACACTACAAAATCATCAGAAAAAGTTCACAAATAATAAAAGAGTTCTTAGAGTAGAGTGTCTTGAAAAACACCCACATCATACATCAGTTTCATTTTAGGGTGAAAAAAAAACAAAAAACAACAAACAAAATTTTTAGAGCAAACACTCACACGTGTGAGATCAAACTAATCCGCCATTTTGATTTGATTTTTTTTTTCGTTCAAAGCTAGTATCTCCTAAAAGAATTAGTGCGAACAATTTAAAAAGTTTAATTCGGTAATATTTAATATGTACTATAATTTATTTATAAAGTCCCAGTTTATTTGAAGATAATTTATTTTTATTAAGTTACCTGAATGTTTATTTAAGTCGTTAGGGTGCGAAACTCATTTAAGCAGATCATTATAGAGCTAATCTCATTGTGTCAAACCGTTCATTCAATCAACTATTAAAAAAGTTTCTTCTACATAAGTGTTTATATAGAATTTATATAGTATTTATTAATAAACCCTTTCTAACAATATTGAGATAAGCTTACCTTCCCAGAATTCAGCACTCAAGTAGTAAGTCACTAGTTAAAATGCGAAAGTAAGGGGGGGGTTATACTCACGGCGAAATATATCCTCCATATTTAGCCAGACCACGATTTCGAAACACAAAATTGGCATTATATATTTATTTATTTATTTAATTTCTTAACGTATTCGAAGGATTCAAAAGTAGTTATACGGGGATCTGTATCTTAAACATTAATCTTTACTATGTTTTATTTCTAAATCGTACTATCAAGTGAATTGCTAAGACAAATATACGAATGTAAACAATTAGAGTCTTACACTAATATTTCCATCTATTATTTAGTCGTTTTTCTCCTTTCTTTTAAGTATCATTATGCTTATTACTATACATTCACAAATATGCTTAGTATCCATCAATAAATTTATTCCACCCACACATATATACACACACACAACATAAGTCTATATATGTATATATGTGTGTGTGTATGAGCGTATGTGTAGGTGTATACAAAAAGGAACAGATAATGTGGTTCAAAACTGTTCTGTTTCGAGAAGTCATTTTAGTATATATATATATGTATATATATATATATAATATATATATATATATATATATATATATATATATATATATATATATATATATATATATATATATATATATAAGCAGCATTTTCTCTTGCAGGCAAGTATTGTTGAATATAAGAGACAACTTATGTCTGGGTCTGGATATCCTTTGGTAAATCCTTTCAATAGTCCGAATCAGGATCTTAGTTTCGGAGGGGAATTGGCTGATGAATTTGCCATAGTTTAGATTTGTCTCCCAAGTACTTTCAGGCTCATCCGGGTCCATGTTCAGGGGAATGAGGATAATCAGGTACATACCATGTGTTA
>OY744530.1:111117060-111144560 GCA_963556195.1 Sepiola atlantica | reverse complement strand
TAAAAAGTCAAACAACCTCCGCTGTAATCAATTTCCATAATGAGACGTTTTATTTCTTCTTTCTTTCTGCGTTCTATACCGATTTATGCGTTTTTATTTCTTTTTCTCCAGTTTAAGACGATTTCTTTCTTGCTATCTTATTTTTTAAACTTTACTGATTCAGACGTTATTAGTGCGAACATTGAAGACGAAGGATATTTTTTTCAGTGATTTTTGACGGAGCGTGTACATTCGTATAATGGTGAAACTTCGATTGTAAACTTTTAAGTAGTCACAAATATCTATATAAATAAAATACGACGCCTGTATGTGTGTGTGTGTATGTATGTATGTATGTATGTATGTATGTATGTATGTATGTATGTATGTATGTATGTATGTGTGTGTTTGTATGTACAGCCATAATTTGCTCAACTCAACAGCTACAAAGTTGAAATTTGGCTTACAGATTCATCTCGATAATCGATATAAAGTGATGTAGGTGGTGACATGCACATGAGGCCCATTTTATTTTGTAAATGCCGGCTAGGGAAGAAGTGTCCTTAGGGGGTAAGTGGGGACGGAGTCTAGTGTTTAAGGATTTACTAAACACCAAACCTTGACCCTAACTACCCCATCCTGTTAGACACTTCTTCCCTAGCCGGCATTTACAAAATAAAATGTGCATCATGTCCGATGTTTTATATCGGTGAAACGGCCAGAAATATAAAATCCCGCTTTTCCGAACTCAAACAGGACCTCAAGCACAACACTCACACTAACGCACTAGTCATACATAGAAACACTTTTAACCAAAATTTTTACTTCACAAACTGCCCCTCCCCGCAAGTGCATCAAAAGCGCTATAAGAGTCGCCAACTTAATAGGTCCCTCACTGTCAACTAAGCTCCAGCCACTGTCCCATCGCCGCAATGTAGCATCCTTGGGCTTGTTTTACAAATACTTCAATGGATTGGGCTCCGATGAACTGGCTACTTTGGTGCCCCTTCGACGTAAATTCACTAGACCAACTCGACAATCAGCTAAATCCCATCCATTCACTGTGGAGGTCCACATATGCAGGAGAGCCTTCTACTCCAATAGCTTATTTCCTCGTGCTGCTGGCCTCTTAAACTCCATCCCTTCTCCCTGTTTCCCCGACAGTACCGACATGCAGAGGTTTAAAACTAATGTAAACAGACATCTCGCTACACTGCTCCCAACTTAGGGTGACACCCAAAACCTACACCCTAATTCTCAGTAACCCCTTAGTCTACAGTGGCGACATGCCTTGTTTGGGGTGAAACATGTTAAAAAATAAAATAAATTTAATACTCCTCATCACAATCTAACGTAAACTTTAGATTCGGATCGTATTCCTTAAGCAAACATCTAGCAAAAACCGCACTGAAACAATGCAATATATCACGCCATTGCATAATAAACTCCGATCCCGGTTAAAGTAACTATTCAGTTTTACTACATTTCATCCATGTTTCCATTTATTTTCCTTCATTCCCCCCTCTTTATATTCCAACGTCTTTGCCGCACGCGCTGCATAATTCTTTCTTTTATCTTCAAATAGTTAAACACGTATACGTTTTTTTCATATGTTTTTCCATTATTCAATAAGTTAAAAATCTTCACTTTTTCTGAAGACGTTCGTTGATCCAAACGAAACCGGTAAATCTCTCGTTTTTTGATGATTAATTCCTGTATTTAATTTGTTTTTCTTTTTGTCTTTTTCACACACACACACACACACACACACACACACACACAGACACACACACATATATATATATATATATATATATATATATATATATATATATATATATATATATATATATATATATATATATATATATATATGAGAAAGGAAGGATGAAAGTAATCCGACGTAATGGGAAATGAAAAAGGAAAAACCAAGAGATATTTTTTATATATTCATCAACGTTTCGTCTTTATTGTAAGACTTCTTCAGGATGATAATTTTAAGAAAAATGTCATGCAAGTACACACAGACACACACATATATCATGGACTCTCCCGTCGATTTCGACGTATGAGGTCTTGACAACTCAAAATTTTGTTTAGTCTACGATGGATGTAGCATGCTTACATTTACTCAATCGTAAATGGCATTTGAGTCCTGCGAGAGATTTGCAAACCAGCCCGCAATGGATGCAAGAAGGAAGATCTTGAGAAAAATTGGCTGGGATACTTGTAGATGTTTTTGTTCTTTCGCGTCTTTCGCGCTGTTGATCAATGGCAGTTACAGAGAACCGCCTGATGCCCCTCTGGCAGTCAGATCGCCATTCCTTCCGTCGAGAAGCAAGCTGTTCAAAATCACGATAAGCAATATTGATAGATGTCAAATTCATCTTCAACTTGTCCTTAAAGCGAAGCAGCGGTCGACCCACATTTCGCCTTCCACTGTTGAGCTCGCCGTACATCAGTTGCTTTGGTATTCTATCATCTTCCATACGTAAGACATGTCCTGTCCAACGCAGTTGTGATTGCATCAAAAAGCTTTCAATTCCGCCAATACCGCAGCATGTAAATAGGTCCGCATTAGACATCCGATTTCTTAGGGTGACACCACAAATCGTTCTAAGGCAATTTTTGTGAAAGACATCAAGCTTCTGAATGTGGCTGCGATAGACTGTCCATGATTCCGATCCATAAAGCAGGGATGTTAGCACAACTGCTCTATACACAAGTACTTTTGTTCTCAAACCTATCCCCCTGTCCTTCCATAACCGATGACGCAGTTTTCCAAAGGCAGTAGTTGCTTTCGCAATTCGGTTAAAGATTTCGTCATCAAGGGAGGCACTCCAATTTATCTTACTCCCAAGATAAGTGAAGTTTTTCACATATTTCAGATCTTTACCGTCCACTTGGATTGGAATATCTGGAAAACAGTGTACTGGTGGTCGTTGCTTTACTGATGGCCGTTGCTTCACACCCTGAACTTGTTTAGGTATGAGGCGAGGTTGGTGAATCACTTCTGTTTTCTTGATGCTGATTGTCAGACCAAAAGCCTTGCAAGCAGCCGAAAACCTGTCCACAAGCAGTTGCGCTTCCTCCCGAGATGTTGCACAAAGTGCAGCGTCATCTGCAAACAAAAGATCCCTGATGACAGTTTGTCGAAGAAGGGTCTTAGCTTTGAAACGTTGCTGGTTGAAGAGACCACCACTTGTTCTAAATTTAAACTTCACCCCAGTATCTATATCAGCGAAAGCATATTTCAGCATAACTGAAAAGAACAAAGCAAATAGCACAGGTGCCATTACGCAACCCTGTTTGGTACCATTTGTCACATTGAAAGGTTCTGAAGACTCTCCATTTGAAACAACCGATGCCTTCATTCCATCATGGAAAGAAATAATTACATTCAGCATGTTGTCAGGTATTCCCAGCTTGTCCAACACTTTCCAGAGGGCTTCGCGGTTTACTGTGTCAAAGGCCTTTGTAAGGTCAATGAAAACCATATACAACTCCTCGTTCTTTTCCCGAACTTTCTCGGCAACCTGGCGGAGGGAAAAGATCATATCGACAGTACCCCGACCAGTACGGAAACCGCACTGAGATTCGGGATAGATATCATCAACAAGGTGTTTAATTATTCTGTTGAGAATAAGCCTTGCCAAGACCTTCCCTGCAATTGACAAAAGTGAGATGCCTCGATGGTTGTCACAGATGTTTCTATTGCCTTTATTCTTATACAAGTGTTGAATTAATGCATCTTTGAAATCCTGAGGGACTTTTCCACCTTGCCAGATCTTCACAAAGAGACTGTGCAGCTTCTTCACTAGTGTCTGGCCACCGTACTTAAACACCTCAGGAGGTAAGGTGTCTTTCCCTGACCTTTTGCCTGACGACATTTGCCTAATAGCAACGAAAACTTCATGTATCGCTGGAAGGAAGGAGAGTTCAGGAATCTCAGGTCGTTCCGTGATAGATGAAAGTATTTCTTCATCAGTTGTGGAAGTATTGTTTAGGACCGCTTCGAAGTGCTCCTTCCAGCGATTCAATATATCCGCTCTATCATTTATCAGTGTGCCATCATTTGCAGATACGGGAGAAACGCCAGATTCGTGCGGTCCAAAAACTTTCTTAATACCTTCATAAAAAACTTTCAAGTCTTTTCTGTCAAATGCTTCTCTTGCATTAATTTGGCATGTGAGGACCACCATGCCTCTTTCATCTGCCGTAATGCTTTCTGGACTTTACTTTTGCATTCCTTGTACAATTTCCTCTTTAGTGTTGAGTTCTTATCATCAATCCAGGTTTTATGAGCCTTATGCATTTCATTGATCAACTCTTGGGCCTCAACATTCTGGTCATCAAACCAGTCCTGATGTTTACGGACAGGTAATCCCAAAACCTCCAATGCAGATGTGTGAATTACGTCCCGCAAGGATTTCCAGGAAGATTCGATATCATCGGTTATCTCAACAGAATCCAATGAGCGATCAAGACGGGCCGACAGTGCTGCCCGCTGAACGGTATTCTTTAATGGTAGAATGTTTATCTGTTTAGGAACAGAGGCGCGTTTCACTCTTCTGTGCTGTAAACGGAAAGACGTTTTACTTCGAAGCAAGGCATGATCTGAAAGATAGCAACTTGTATGGAACGAACGAGTGATACGAAAGTCCCCAAGGTCACGTCTCTTGGTGATGATGTAGTCAATCAAATGCCAATCCCTAGAACGAGGGTGCATCCATGTAGTCTTGTGGGAGTTTTTCTGCTGGAATACAGTGTTGGTAATGCACAGATTAAGCTCTCCACAAAGAGACAACAAACGAAGACCATTCCCATTCATACGACCAACGCCATGATGACCCAGAACACCACGCCATGATGTACTATCCACACCCACACGTGCATTAAAATCACCCAAAAGAATAATATATATATATATATATATATATATATATATATATATATATATATATATATATATATATATATGAGAAAGGAAGGATGAAAGTAATCCGACGTAATGGGAAATGAAAAAGGAAAAACCAAGAGATATTTTTTATATATTCATCAACGTTTCGTCTTTATTGTAAGACTTCTTCAGGATGATAATTTTAAGAAAAATGTCATGCAAGTACATCGGAATATTGGGTTGACATGATGGGTTGATAAGGAAAAGTAGTAGCCGTGGCTACTAAGAGCGCTGGACGAGGGTCCATGCTGCGAGAAGTCAGTCAGTAGCAAAGAGTGAAATGAATATGGAAAGCTTTGAGTGGGTACATTATATATATATATATATATATATATATATATATATATATATATTTTGATTTTATTCCATTAGTTGCGACAAAACAAGTTTTGTTTCATTGGTGCAAATAGCGACCAACTCATCGGGCGGGCGAAGGAATTCAAATGGCATAAATTTTAACTTCAACTTTAACGGGAGATTGAAAATTGAAAATACATTGGAGGGGAGGGGGACAGAGTTGGGGCTTTGTCTATAACGGTGACATGGGACATGAGAGAGGAGGGGGAAGGCTGAAATAACATCAAATGTTAAACAGGTCAATTTCCTCGATATTACCTTCAACCTCAATAGAGATACTTATGAGCCCTATGCTAAAGATAATTCCTACCCCCTTTATGTCAACCCACTATCTAACCACCCTAGATCTGTAAGTAAACACATCCCGGAATCAATTAGTAGAAGGATTAGCAACAACTCCTCCAATATAGATATCTTCAATAAACATAAGAACTTTTATAATAAATCACTAAAGAAGAGTGGATACAAAAATACCAAAATAGAGTATATTCCAACTACACAAAATAACCCTAATAGAAACAAAAATAGAAATAGGAAAATTATCTGGTATACACCTCCATTTAACAACTCAACTAAAACCAAAATAGGGAATAAATTCCTGAACTTAATAAACACTCATTTCCCCAATAACAGCATACTCCATAAAATTTTTAATAAGAATACACTAAAACTCAGCTATTGTTGTGGTGACAACTTAGAAAAAATCATAAAAAAGCACAACATGAAAATACTAAACACCCCAGTAACCTCAAATTCTAAAAGAACATGACACTGTAATAACAAATCAAACTGCCCCCTAAATCAAAAGTGCCTATCAACCCAAGTGGTCTATGAGGCATCTATCTCCTCAACTGAAAACCCATCCCAGACTAACTATTATATTGGTCTGGCAGGCAACAACTTCAAGGAAAGATTCTACAACCATAAACTCTCCTTCAACAACCCAGACCATCCTGGCCAAACTGGACTTTCACTACACTACCACAAAATAAAAACCAAAAAAGAAACTCCCATAATAAAGTGGAAAATCTTGAAAAAATCCAGCACCTGCAAATCAATAAACTCTCCATGTAGATTATGCTTAAATGAAAAACTGGAAATTATCCGCTTTAAGGACAAAAACAAACTCTTAAATAGAAAACAAGAGACATCTATCAACTGTAAACATAGTAGACTCTACCTCCTTAGCAACCCACATACCCCACCTTAACCCCACACCAACCCCACATAACTTTAAAATAAAATTAAAAGTGTTTTTTTTTGTTTTTTTTACAAAAATGAATGATAACATTAAACCCCCACTATACACTACCCCAAAACACACTATAACTCCCTACCCACCCATCCAAATTTACCACCCAATCCCACCCCAACAAGTCATGATGAATATATAAATATATAACCACCCCTCTAAACTACCAATAACATCAAATCTCTACGTACTACCTATAATGCACAGCCTCAATAGCCTCTCAGCCATACTACCAATTCTAACATAAACCCATAACTGGGACAGCTATTAACACTGATATCACTTGGACTAATCTAATCTCAATTACTTAACCCTTCGATCACTACCTTGAACACTTAATTATTAACTGGTACTTAGTCCTTGTCATTGGTAGTAGAACAAAAAAGCCTACCATCACTTGTCGACTTATTTCGCCCAATGACTTCACAAGTAGCAAGATGGTAATGATGGTGATATTTATCATTATTATTATTATTATTATTATTATTATTATTATTATTATTATTATTATTATTATTATTATTATTATTATTATTTTTTAATACTATTATTATTATTATTATTATTATTATTATTATTATTATTATTATTATTATTATTATTATTATTATTATTGTTATTATAATTAATATTCTTACAAACTTGTTATTTCTATTTTAATTCTAATTTTATTTATATTTATCTTTATTTTTATTTTTATTAAGGCTTTTATTAAGGCTGTTATCACTGCGACTATCGTAGGTATGATTGGCAGGCGTTATCATTGTCATAATCGGTTTTGTTAATGATAAAACTGGTAACACCAGAAAACTTCTCTTATAAAATGATTCCACTAGTATTGATCTCGATATAATATAATCACAATTTAAAAAAAAAAAAAAATATATATATATAATCACAACAAAATTCACTACAAATAATAAACAAAACATTAAAATAAAATAAATAAAATGCAAAAGTAGCAATTAATACCCTAAATTAAAATTATCAAACATTTTTATCCACATGATAATTACTTATTAGAATTAAAATAAAATAGGAATGACGGTTATAATCATAATTTTATTCTCATTTTAAATTTAACTCACTCTGGCCGTCGCTCCATCTCCCTTCCTCCCACCCCGGCCGAAATTGAGATCATCACAGCACAGACACGTGAAAAACCTCCCACGTAATAATTTGAAACACGACTTGTTGGGGTCCTCCCCCCTCCCCTCTCATGTCCCATGTCACCGTTATAGACAAAGCCCCAACTCTGTCCCCCTCCCCCTCCAATGTATTTTCAATTTTCAATCTCCCGTTAAAGTTGAAGTTAAAATTTATGCCATTTGAATTCCCTCGCCCGATGAGTTGGTCGCTATTTGCACCAATGAAACAAAACTTGTTTTGTCGCAACTAATGGAATAAAATCAAAACATATATATTTTGCTCTGAATTTTCATTGAGCACTCTCATAAACCCGGTTTCAACTTCCTTCGGATTCATACCCCCCTGGATATTTGTAACAAGTTAATTATGTATATATATATATATATATATATAATTATTAATGACAATATATGTATTAGCATATACTATCAGTTCCTTTTACTTTGTAGTCTCCTTAAAAGATTTATGAAACTAGCTCTAAACTGTTGAACTTAAATGAGTTTCGTATCCAAATAACCTAAATAGACATTGATGTAACTTTAGTAAGAAAAAATAATTCTCAAGTGAATTAGAATTTTTATAAATAAATTATAGAATATATTAACTATTTTAAGAAATATTACTGAATTAAAATTTATACTTGTTCGCACAATTTTTAGGATGTACTAGCTTTGAACGAAAAATTCAAAACGGCGTATTAGTGGGTTTCCCCACGTGTGAGTTTTTGCTCTCTTTTTATTTGGTTTTGGCTGTTTTCACCCAAAAATAAACTACTGTATAGTGTAGGTTTTTTCAAGACACTTTAATCCAAGAACTTTTTACTCTTTGTGAATTTTTCTGATGATTTTGTAGTGTTGCAGAGACGATATTGACATAAAAATGTTGTTTGGCACAAGACAAATGAAACGGACCGTAAAAAATATATCTTACAGAAATATTATGTTTTTTGGAAATGTGAAAAAATAAAAATAATAAAATAAAACCATGGTTATTGGAATATAATATGAATTGACTTATATATATATATATATATATATATATATATGAATTGACTTATATATATATATATATATATATATATATATATATATATATATGTGTGTGTGTGTGTGTGTGTGTGTGTGTGTGTGTGTGTGTGCAGTCTATTAGATTGTGACGAGCATAAAACTCATAAGAGCGTGTCCTGCACAACAAAGACTTCATTATGCAATGTTTCTGAAAGGCTTTACGTATGGTAGAATAACCTAAAAGTATTTCGTGTAATATGAACATAAGAAATCTTTTGGAAGATCACATTCATGAAAAAGGGGTGTTCGATAATAAACAAGACTCTAACATACACACAATGAACGAACTTGTAAAAAAAAAGGGATACAAAAAAAGCAAAGAAAAGCAGGCGTAAAAAAAATGTGGCTTTCATTAAGCGAGTCCCTTGACTCGTATTGAAGGAAATTTGCAAATTGTATTCTCTCTTAATGTGTCTTCGTCGTTTCGGTTTTCTCATTATTTCGTATCGGTTCTAAGCTGGCTTTTCGTTTTTATATAGTTTGGTATTTTTTTTTTTACAACTCAGACCACACTTTTTATACGATGCTGGGACACACACGCACACATATACGCATAAACACGCACTTGCAAAATGTGCGCGCTAACATACACATATATGCTCTCACGCATAAACACGAACAGACGTATAGACATGCACACACAAACACACCCACCCCCCCACACACACACACATGATACACACTCGCACATATAAAAACATACGCACACATTCACTTACACGCTATAGATGCATATTATACTCGTTTAAATCCACGTTCATTTTTTAGGTAAATAATAACTGTAATCTTAAATATGACTCCGCTTTCCCTTTTATTACTTTCTATATGTTTACTCGATCGAATATTACCCCCCCCCCCTCATCACCTCTAATGCGTAATGCGAAGTTCAGTCCAACTGGATTGTTAACCACTGGTACGACACTCTGTTGAAACATGTCCGCTTGTATAAAAATAAATAAACTTTAAATTCCCCCTTTTCTCCATTGCCGTTGGTTTGGTCGCATTGATAGAGGTTCAGACTTGAAAGTTAAAAGATTACTTAGGTATTGGGTTCGAATCGTACGACAGGCAGAACAACCATCCTCCAAACTGATGAAACACATGCGTATGTTGATAAAAAATAATATTATATATATATGTATAATATATATATATATATATATATATATATATATATATATATATATAATATATATAAATATATATTATGCATATATATTATACATATTATATATATATTATACATATATATATTATATATATTATACATATATATATTATATATATTATACATATATATATTATACATATATATATATATTATACATATATATATATTATACATATATATATATTATACAGATATATATTATACATATATATATTATACATATATATATCATACATATATATTATACATATATATTATATATATATATACATATATATATACATATATATATTATATATACATATATATATATTATACATATATATATATTATACCTATATATACATATATATATGTTGTACATTATATATATATATATATATATATATATATATATATATATATATATATATATATATATATATAAATATATATATATATATATATAGTACACGTATTGTATTAGTTTCTGTAGATGTAAATCCGTTGAAACTCTAATGTTTATAAAAAGTGCTCAATAACAAGTAGAGCTGTTCATAAGTATACATTTTTATTTATACAAACATTATTGGTTACATATGTGCATACATGTGTCGGTTGTACTCTTCACAGAGAGTCAACCTCTTCAGACCAAACAAGACAAGAGAAGTGAGATTAATTTGGAAAACTTTCCCTTTAAATAAATCTTTTTTGGAGATGAGATATTTTTATAATTTAGTATCGTGTTACATTCTTTACTTGTTAACTCTTTCAATTAGTTTCTATCTTTTTTATCATTTTTATTACCTGCCTTCTTATTCTTTTCTTTTTCTATTGTTTTATTACCTACTAAGCCTGGATTCCTTTCTTCTCCATTTAACACTTCAAAGTTTTAATCTATTTACAACTATATTCAAGCATAAATATCTGATATTTATATAAGATACACACGTGTGCACAAATTAATAGATACACAAGTACATACATAACATATATAAACATACATATATATACATATATAAAAATAACAAACACAAATATATACTCATATATCTATACACGGATATACACATATATACACATATATACCATATACATATGTTTATATAAAATACCTACCCACACATATACATGAACATGCTCGTACAGTACGTATATAAATAGACACAGAGGCATATAAATATGTCCATTAACCTACGCATACGTACGCACGAAATAAATATAAAAATAAAATTAAAATATATAACATTTACACCTGTATAAACATACCCATACATATAAGTTATTAGTTCAAGTATCCATATACATACGTACGCATATACTGGATCCAATTATACACATACACGCACGTATACATATATACATATACGCATACACACATATATATACACATACATATAAACATATAAACAGACACGCATACCAATACATGAACACATACACACATATATACATACATATACACCACTACATATGTATATATAGATACCGGTGTATATACATATGTAACATACATAAACCATACATATAAGTATATATATATACACCATTACAGATACATGCACATATGCATACACATATAACATAAATATACATAAAATCATTATATATACACGAAGACAACATACACACATGCACATGTGTATACAGACATTTGTATGCATACACACACACACACACACATATATATATATATATATATATATATATATATATATTATACATATAGATACACATACACACATATATATATATATATAAAATAAAATATGAAACTAAAAGTATAGTTTTAGTAGATAGAACCTATAGTGAAATGATTTAAGCTCAATATACGAGATAGAGCAATTATAAAGATAGATGAAAGAAGATGGATAAACATGTACGGATGACAAATTTATTTCAATTTCGATTGTTCAATGCAAGGTGTATTCGGTAAAACATGTTTAGTTTCTTTCCTTAAGCCAAGGCTTTTCATAGATTAAAATCTTATCATCAGAGGAATTACATATATAGATTAGTTGGCAGTGGAAAAGCCAAAATTCAAAATTTGAAAAAATATTAAGTAATGGAGAGTGAGAGTGTGCGTGTAAAAATATATGAAGGACAAGAAATAAGTGTTAAAATTATCACTGGCCGAATGGTTCTAGGTGTCGGGATTTGAGTTGTAAAATACTCGTAGCCCGGGGGGTTCGAATCACGCGACCAGTAGTGAATAGTTATATATGTATGCTGATGAGTCCTGATTTAAAAAAAGGACGACACGTGTATATGTACATAGATAGAAAACAAATATATATATATATATATATATATATATATATATATATATATATATATATATATATATATATATATATATATGTGTGTGTGTGTGTGTGTGTGTGTGAGAGAGAGATGAATCACAAGTTAGTCGAAAAAAAACATTAAAGTTCTTGATTGATATGTTCCACATGAGTTAATAAAATATATTTTATTTAAATATTATGCGTTACAATGTTTGTTGGAGATACCCGGGTTTCATCAATCTGGTCATCCTGGATTTAGGAGAAAATCCGGGTAGGAATTGTAAAAAGATTCGTCCTTCACTCTTGATGACGAAAGTTTCGAGACGTTTTAATAAACAAAAATAATTGGATCATTCGAGTTTTGTGCTTGCATGATTCTTTAGATCTGGTAGAAACAGGTTACAACACAAATCAATTGAATCGGACACAACAGGGAAAGAAAGGTACGGAAAAATACACATCAATAGAAAAACAAAAAGGATTTCTTCATACAATTAGAAAGAAAATTTTCTCCCTTAAGAGAATTATGCAAATATATGAGCATTAACAATGAAAAGGGTAGTTAATAGTTCAATTAGTTATCAATTAAAAAGTTGAGAGATTTTTTTTACTATAACACTTACAAGGAACGTTATAAAAACATATCTTAATAGAAATAAAGAAGTTAAAGAATAAATATATATATATATATATATATATATATATATATACACATGAAATAATATATATATATATATACATGAAATAATATATATATATATATATATATATATATATATATATATATATACATGAAATAATATATATATATATATATATATATATATATATATATATACATGAAATAAAAATAATGATAATAATATGTATATATATATATTTTTAGAGGAAAAAATAAGAATCCTAAAATACGACCGCAATAATCTTTTAAACAAACGCGATGAGTTGATGGCGAAATGCAGACATAAATGCAAATTTAAAATTACCAATATCTAATAATCTGATAGACCTCTAGATTTGTAACGGTGAAGATACCAAATAGATCATTTACGGTAAACCCTCATAAATATTTACAATAATATCTGTTATGGACATGTAATTACTGACTTGGTGACATTCGTTATAGTTGTTTTTCGGATGTATGCATATACGATTGTACTTTAAGATATTCGTTTATTCAGAGTATTTACTTGAAATAAGATAGCCTTATATTTGCTTATATGTATGCATGCGCGTGCGGATGCGCGTGCATGCATGCATTGGTGTATATGTATGTATGGGAAGAGTATGTGCGTATATATAAGTACATATGTTTTTGTATGTATATATATGTGTACGTACATGCATGTGTTTGTGTATGTGCAGGCATGTATGTGTGTGTGTGTGTATGTGTGTGTGTGTGTGTATATCTTGCATATTTATTTTGTCAATATATGTTTATATTTAATTAAACTCTTACCCCGGTTATTTAAAACTTTCCAGGCCGTATATATTATTTTATATATGTGTATGTGTGTATATGTGTATACATGTGTGCAGGTGTATGTGTGCATGTATGGGCATGTGCGCGTATATGAGTATAGGTATGTGTGTACGTATGCGTATGACTGTGTATGTTTATATGTATGCGTGCATATGTGCATTTGTGTATGTCTATGTATACATGTATGTGTGTCTCTATTTTGCACATCTGTGTCTATGTGTGCATGTGCGTATATATGTGTGTGTATGTATATGTATATGTGTGTATGTGTGTGTATGTGCATATGTATGGATATGTGTGTGTGTGTGTAGGTATACACTCATTTAGTAATGATATTTTTTAATGAATACTTAAAGACGAAACACATTTATCCTCGATGTCTTAAAATTTTTTAATTCAGGGTAGTAGGTATGGGTGTGCATGTATATATATGTATGTGTGTGTGTGTATGTGTGTATGTGTATACATATATATATATGTGTATATATATATATGTATATATATGTATATATATGTGTGTGTAGAGATATGTGTGTGTATATGTGGGGATGTATGCATATATAATTGTACTTTAAGATATTCGTTTATTCTGATTATTTACTTAAAATAAGATAGTGAATTAAATTAAGTGTATAATATTATCACTAGACAATATTAGATTGGAATTAGGCTATAATTATAGGCTTCCATAGATTATAAAACTAATGTAAGATGAATTTTGTGAAACTCAGAGTATTAAAATATTACATTTGGAATATAATCTTAAATAATTTTTAGTTTTCAAATTGATACTATCACTCGGATCTAGACAGAATGAAGGCACGACAAGTGTCAATCGGCCGATGACACGCTAACGTGTGTTAGTGTCTTATCTCTCTTCCTCCTTCCGGGCCGAAAACTGAATTTCGAGCTAGCCAAAAATTGTGTGTGTGTGATGTTAAGAATAGGTATATGTGTGCGTGTGTATGGAGGTGTATGAACGTTAAATGTCACCAGGTCGGAAATGTAGAAAGAATATGTGCGCTTAATTCAGACGTTATTATTTTAATAAAAACAAACAAAAAAAACCATAAGATCCCTTTCGATTGCTTTAGTTAAATATAAGATGTTAATTCCTACTCGCTCTGTAATAGGTATTCAGATTGGCTGCGACCACCACTCTCTCTGGTTGTGTTTGAAGTGTCGAGGGTGAATTCAGTTTTCTGTCAGTCTCAAAAATGTAATTGTCAAATTGGATGCTTGAATAAAACCGCAAGGTTGAAATAAATTATTGCATCGACAATCATGTAATTTCGTGTTATTATATTTTACGTTATATATATATATATATATATATATATATATATATATATATATATATATATATGAATAGATGAAAGGATAAAATAATCCGACGGTATGATACTTGCTGAAGTTAATTGTGTTATGTTTATGCCTATTATTATTATAACTTTAATCAAAACATCTCAACTTAACACTACACCTAATGTCAAAGCTGACATATACTCCATCCCTTGTCTAGATTGTAATAAGATCTACATAGGGGAGACGCAGCGTAATCTGGGCAAGCGGATTTATGAGCATAAAAGAGCGATTAAAACTAACAACACGCTTAACGCCTTATATGCTCACACTATGGAGTATGGGCATTGTTTTGACTTTGATAAATCTACTTTAATCAAGATAATACATAATAAATCAACACGCCGACTAATTGAATCTGCCCTCATAGCCCTTTCCACAAATAAAATTAAACAGAGAATGGGATTCTACTTTATCTCCCCTAACCTATCAAAAGCAATTATTCATGCAAATAAGATATATCTAGACACCGGTTGATTCCATGAGTTTTGAATTATTCTTCCTTTAGACCCCCTTTCTACTCTTTCTTCTTTTCTTTTCCGTTACTATTTTTTTACTCTATACACATTTACATATCTTCCCTCTCGACATGAATCCTACCACTATATATATTTCTCATAATTTATTGCCTTTCTCGCCTTTTGTCATTTTTTTTGCATTTTTTCGTTCGCTCTTGACAAAGCCCATTTGGGCGAAACGTTGAGTATTTTAGGTCTTCCGCTTATTCCATTTTAAATTCATATATATATATATATATATATATATATATATATATATATATATATATATATATATATATATATATATATATATATATATATACGAACTCGTAGCACTTGTGCCCTCACGACTAACTCGACAAGCAGCAAAATCCCATCCCTTCACTGTAAAGGTCCCTTGATGCCGGAAAGCTCTCTACTCTAATAGTTTGTTTTCTTCAGACTGCTAGACTTTGGAATCCCTTCCCTGTTTCCTGCTTCAACTGACTGTACTAACATGCAGAAATTTAAATGTAATGCGAATACGTTCCAGTGGCAGTGTGTCCCCTTTTTTGGGGGTGAATAAAAGCAAAAAAAAAAAAAAGAAAAAAGGTACCCCCCCCCCCCCCCCAAAAAAAAAATCTTTCTTCAGCAATGTTGTGTGTTGTGTTTTATGATTTGTTACTTCTGGCATTATACAAACATATTAAAGTAGTATTATCTCTTTTCGATTCCAAAATAAAATAAGTCAAAACTAAAACGGATTTTTACAAATCAATGTTTTTTAAAAAAAGTGATAAATGGTAACTAGACAATATTTGTACCTTTTCTCTCTTGCCAATATGTCTCCACCCTGGCAACGCCGATTTAAATTCAACATTTAAAAAATCTCGACAAAATCAAATAACAAAGATTTCCGGGCAACGCCGGACTAGGTACATCTAGTATATAAGAAAAAAGAAATGATGAAAATAAAAATTGGATAAATAATATTTATTAATTCATCAGATATTCAAGCAATGAATATAAATAAAAAGTTTTTTTCCTTAATCCATTGATTTTTCAAAGATAAGCTCTTTTCATCAGAGGAGAAAAATCAATAAAATAATGTATTTCTGGTAGCATAAATTTGAAATCATAAAATTGACTGGACTCTATTAGATTATAACTTAATGCTCAACTTCTCTCTGATTGATCCCTTGACATGGACACATTGTATCTTCTAGCCAATTTTCGTTGAAGATGTCTTTTGTTTACAACTTTTAAGCAACGTGACTTTCCCCAGCAAGTTGAACACTCTCTGACTGCTTGCTATACGTGTCCGCCGATTTCACATTATAGATTTTAAATTTCGTTTTTACCGTGTTGATTAATGGTGGCGTAGGGGCAAGAGCTCAGCCTGTAGAGTCGAAGGTGACTTTTTGAATGGGTTCGAATCCCCAGACCAGCAGTAATTAACATTTCTTAGACTGTGTCTATAGGTAAAAATAATTAATATCTATAAAAAATATTATATATATATATATATATATATATATATATATATTAGTATGAAAATATATTTATAGCGATTATGCTACACAGAGGCGTCCACGTTGCATTTGCTCGGGGAATCGTTAGACTAAGTGCACGGATTTGTGTTATTGATTGTTTTTATATATCCACGTGGTGTTAAATCTAGCTAACTAACTAATCAGATGTTTTGTTATTTCCCTCTCACGGGGTAATGTTTTCATTAGCCAATGGCTGAGTTTCTCAAACAAAGACCCGCCCGATCTATACTTGACATCTTTTTCTCTTGTTTTGTTTGAGTGTGGCGCATCTCTTTTGTAAGTGTGTCAAATTAAAAGATGACCTTATTTTAGTACATGTGTGATTGGAATAATGTTTTCTTTTTTTGGTACGGTATATTATATCACCTTATAATATTATATGTGTATATGCACGAAATAATAAAAAACTATCTATATATATATATATATATATATATATATATATATATATATATATATATAATCCGAGTATGGTATAGATCCACTGGGTATAAATCCAGGGGAATTAAACCGGGTTTATGAGAGTGCTCAATAAAAATATAGAGCGGAAATATAAATATAAATGATAATTTATTTCATTTTGACTGAGTCAAAATAAAATAAATTATATATATATATATATATATATATATATATATATATATATATATATATAATGTTGTTCCTTTTAACCTCTTTAATCCTTAACCCCATCTTCTCTCCCTAATTCCTTTAGAAGACACATCATTCAACCCCAAATCAGTAACGGCCAAATATACGATACTCATAATATTGACTCACGGGATTTATATAGAAATATTTTTTTATTTTTTAAATTTTATTTTTGTTATATCTCTTTAAATATCCTCCGGTTTAAATCTCAACTGTAACTTTTCACTCTTCCCCTTTTTTTCAAACCTTATTA
Organism: Sepiola atlantica; assembly: GCA_963556195.1. Taxonomy (NCBI): domain Eukaryota; kingdom Metazoa; phylum Mollusca; class Cephalopoda; order Sepiida; family Sepiolidae; genus Sepiola; species Sepiola atlantica. The sequence continues at coordinate 111,126,580 of OY744530.1, read as the reverse complement.
AACCTTATTTACACTAAATTTAAACAAAGATACATAACACTCTAAGCAAATAACGCGTCCAAACAAGAGTGACACGTAACATTTCCGAAACAGATGACAACAGAAGCTGAAGAGAGCCGGGTGGCTAAGCCCTTCTGTGTCTGAAACCGACGGTACGAATGTTGTACTAATTTTTCTGTACCAAAATAAATGAATATTGCGCTCTTAATTTTTAATTTTTAACTTTAACTCTTAGTTAATCGAGCACTATGCTAGGATTTTTCCTGCTATATTGCAAAAAAGTTATATATATATATATATATATATATATATATATATATATATATATATATATATATATTAAGTAAAATGATCAACCATAGTAAAGGGCGACCCCAACAACGCCGAGATGTAGGGGAGGGCGCAACTTATTTCTCAGGATTACTCCACTTACCCTTGATACATCTTTCTTAGTGTTACTCCACTTACCCTTGATACACCTTTCTTAGTGTTACTCCACTTACCCTTGATACACCTTTCTTAGGATTACTCCACTTACCCTTGATACACCTTTCTTAAGATTACTCCACTTACCCTTTGATACGCCTTTCTCAGGATTACTCCACTAACCCTTGATCCTGACTTTATAATGCCGAGTGTTTAGCAAGAAGGTATCAACTACCATTTTTTGGTCTTCGGGATGAGGATTGAACTCCGGTCCTCCAACCCATTAGCCAACACTTTAACTATTATGCCAAATGGACCTGTCACATTAAAATACTTCTTCCCTAATAAAAAAAAATGGTTGCTAGGTAATTTTTATTTTATTTAGTTGTGTAGTATATTTTTAATCTTATTTCACAATTTCTTTTTATAGTTTTTACTTTATTTATGTATATATTTTAAATAAGCTTCCCGTATTTGATTACGCGGTCATGTCCGCCTTGCTTCACAACAAGTGAACGAAGTTATTTAAGCCGTTCGTCAATTGTACCAATTTTCGAGACTTTGAAAAGATGTCTCCAATGAAAAGTAGGAGTTGGAGCAAATGAATGAATTCAGAACCGACACCGACGCTGGCGATGATAAACACGCTCGAGAACGAAACAAAAAGGCCCTCTTTTTTAGAGAGAGTATGGTTGTAGGTGGCGCTGTAAAATTCACACCCCATTGAACAAAGCGGGTCGACCAAACAGAAAGGCGACCACAGAGAATAATACCATAGAGAAACGGAACAATAAAAATAAATATGATTTTTTCTCTCTTTTTTAGTGATCCTTATACGTTTAGTGTTTTCGCTTCGTTTAAATTAAAGTATAACATTACAATTGTAATGGAACGTCCTTAGAAATTGCGCCTTCTCTACGAAGCAGGACGAAAAAAGACGACACTCTTTTAAGATGGATACGTACTGAGGAGTAAGACAAACATTGTACAAGATGTGTCTCGCTCGTTCTTTCCATAGCAAAGAAAATCAATGTTGAAAATTAAAAGAAAACGTTTTCGAAAAATAAATTAAATAAAAAAGAATAAATAAATACGAGTCGTTTCCTCTCCAAACTTAAACAACGACCCATTGAGTGCTCTCCACAAAAGAGATACGTAAGTCGACATTAAACTGATTTACATATATTTCAGTGCAATATTACACTACATACCTTTCAAAGTTCAACCAGGGGTATCCCGCGTAATAAGCCGGTATCGTCCGGGCCTTCGGGTCTGGATTTACGCCGGTCTATTGGTTGTCGGTCCTGTGCAGTTCTAGGAGGTGCACCCTCCCAGACTTTGCCTCCCCTCTTTGGGGAGGAGTAAGTTTATTGCTTACTGCCTGAGGAGCCCCTACCGGGGAATGCCGACGGGGCTGCCCAGGCAATTTTTAAACAGCCAGAGTGCTCAAATTCTCGAGCGCTGGTTCTTTCCCACTTTCCCGACCTTGTGTCACATCTTACCTTGTGGGAGGTAGATGAATAGTACCTTTCAAAGTTTTAAAAAATTCTTTTGTACCAGCAAAGATGTCCGGCGTTGTCCGGGAGCAACCCATTTTAATTTATGAAGTTTTGTAGAAAAAAGAGAGGATTGTCTAACCCTAATCTTAACCCCTAACTCGACAGTAGTCGGTCGGTAGGCCGTGAGCACTATGAGGGTAGCGTAGCAGGCTTGTGCCCGGATGTAGTGATAAGTTGTATCATTGAATTCTTTTAATTCTTTTTGGTACGCTATACCAGTCTAGGATACGTCTTCGACGATCAGTCCGATAGAGGATGGGCCGTTGTTGCATCTTCTGGCCCTGCTCTGTCAAGCTGAGGTATTTGTTCCGGGTAGTCCTACCCTCCCAAGCTTTACCTTTTCACTCTGAGAAACGGTTGGTTTATGGCCAATCGTTTGAGGTTCCCTTAATGGGGAATGCCGACGGGATTGCTCAGGCATTTTTTTGGTGTGCGGACAGAGTGCGCCCCCTCTTGTGCGCTGGTCTACTATTTCCACCTTCCGGCCTGGTCCCACATCTTCCCGCGGAAGTTTTTATCTACTTATCAGCTCCTATAGATACCCATTCCAAAACTTTCCCAAACATCACGCGTTTTTCAAATTTACATAATTAATTTGTGTTAAAACTTCTAATAAATTAATATTCGCAAATATACAATCATGATTTTTTTTTTTCCGATTTCCAGATATATTTAAAATATTTTCCCCGATAATAATAATTTAAATAAAAATGATAACTAAAATTAATTAAAGACATTGTTTTTTATTTATATAATTGAGTTACATAATTAAATTAGATTGTAATGGAATATGATGGAACAGCCGGCGGCCATTCCAACATTTGGTTACCCGCCCTCTGATTATTCTATTTCAAGAAAGAGAGAGAAAGAGAGAGAGAGAGAGAGAGAGAGAAAGAGAATCAGAGAGAGAGAGAGAGAAAGAGAGAAAAAAGAGAGAGGGTTAGAAAGAGAGAGAGAATGAAAGAGAAAGAGAAAAAAAGAGAATGAGAGAGTGAAAGAGAGAGAGAGAGAGAGAGAGAGAGAGAGAGAAAGAGAGAGAGAGAGAAAAAAAAAGAAAGAAAGAGAGGGGGCAATTAAATAAAACAACTGGCATATATTTGCTAGTACTGTCTAATAGTTTTCAGTATACTGTAAAAATCTAGAGTGGAAGGATATGATCGGTCTTATCTATTGTTCCATTAAATTTTTATAACCAACTCACATTTATGTATTGTACCAGCAGGACCTGTTGCCTGGCGCTGCCCGGTAGTAATATAAAAGAACGAATTAAACAGCCGACAGAATGCAGATAGATCAAATAAATATTTTTGGATAAGTAGTTCTTATCACCAACCCATGTTTATGTATTGCCCTAGCAGGGAGATAGATGTTGTGATGAGACCGGTCGTTCCATGTTATAAAAAACGGTCATCATCCTACATTTTCTACTCAGATACACTTTTAATCGTTTAGCGAAACCAGCACGTGTCTGTCATCAGGCTAACTCGCAATTGTTACCAAGACGAACGCAAATTACGAAGCTGTTGTATTACGCAAAGACAACGGACGCTAGCAATCAATTTTATTTATCTTCCTCCCACAAGGTAAGATGTGACACAAGGTCGGAAAAGTGGAATTTGAAAAGCCAGCGCCCGAGAAAGTGATCACACTGGCCTACAAAAAATGCCTGTGCAGCCCTGCCGGCATTCCCCGGTAGGGGCGCCTCAGTCAATAAGCAATAAGCTTACTCCTCTCCAAAAAGGGGAGGCAAAGCCTGGGAGGGTGGACCTCCTAGAACTGAACAGGACAAACCCATAGACCGGCGGAAATCAAGCCCCGAAGGCCAAGGCAATGCCGGTCTATAGGGTGTAGTATTCATCGGAACAGATACTACACTTTGATCTTGGTCAAAAGGCCAAGAAAGATCTAGCAATCAATCAATGTTTACAGGTCAGCGACTATTACTTCGAGCTTCTAAAAAGAATGGCGACCTACTTATTCGTTACATTATTAGTAGATCTTGGACAAGTTTCGAGGTCACGAAACCGAGGCAGTATTTTCGCAAAACACTACCGGCCACGAATCGACTTTTTCTTCTTACTTGAACCCCCCCCCCCTCTTCGTCGAGGAGAAAATATCTTTCTCGACAGATCAGACAATTTTTAATTGCCATATATTACTTTGTATCGTTTTGTTCGTTTGTTTGTAAAAATATCTAATCATTTACAAATTTATCCATTCATTTTAAATATGAGATTACACAGCCATGTTCGCTTCACAAGAAGTTGACTGTTACTTTCTTTATCCGCTATCTGTAGGATATAAGATATTACGTGGATTTGCTAAAAATAATTTCCCATGCTGATTTTTTTCAAATAGGTATATATATATATATATATATATATATATATATATATATATATATATATATATATTTATTTTGTACAACATTCGTACCGTCGGTTTCAAAAATCAATCCCAAACGGATTTAAATAAAGATATCATTCGAGCGGTCTGAGAGCAGTAACTCTGCAGGGTTTTTGAATGATTTGTATTCGGGATTTAACAATATTAACTAAGGTATGGTGAATACTTATGGAGGTGATAAAATTAATTTTTCTGTACCAAAATAAATAAATTCTACGCTCTTAATTTTTAATTTTTAACTTTAATTCTCAATTAATCGACCACTCTACTGGGATTTTTCCTGCTATATTACAAAGAAGATATTACAAAGAAGTTATATATATATATATATATATATATATATATATATATATATATATATATATATATATATATATATATAAATCTAGACTTTCCAAAGAAAAAATAATCTTCTCATCAGAAGGTGAAGCTAGTTTTGTAAAGATATAAACTTTTGCTTCAATTACTTTTTAAAAATAATATAACTTATTTGAGTTTGAGTCATTCTTATGAAGAATGTCAAAATCCTTCCTGTAGGAAAATATAACGATTATATCGAAAGTCTGCTAAAAATTGAAACGTTATATTTCAAAGGAAAAAGGGAATACAGAAAAATCATTATACAGCAAAAATAAAATATCATACTTATGTTAGGTATCCATTAGTCAACCATTAAAACTATATTAAAAAAAAAAAACAAAAAAACTATAGTCCCAAGTCTTCCAGTGGAAAATCACTCATGTAAGTCAATTTATTTTTTACAGTTATTATATTAGTTTATTTCTAACACGATTTTAAGGGATCATCAGTTGTTTACCATGAAAAACTGTTTCGGGAATTTAAAAACAAGACAGTATTTAATTTCATGGCTTCCCAGCAGAGTTGATCAGACCCCACTTCCCTTAAAAGACAAAACATAAACGTTTCTTATACTAAATCTACTTTTTGTTCCATATAAATGTTTAGATAACTTATATTAGTTATTTAAGACACAAAATAAACAAAAAAAACAAAAAAAAATTGTCTTTACCTGTGCTGTTCGTCTGTCTAATCAAATTTATCCGTTACTTACAAAAATGTTGCTGCATTTTAAAGTGTTTGGATGAATCCATGACACTATTATTTAATATATATATATATATATATATATATATATATATATATATATATATATATATATATATATATATATATTCAATGAATTAAAACATTATAATTGTTCCAAGAATTAGAATATCAAGTCCAGTATGGCGTACGATCGTTTCCAAAACATTTTGGAAATACTTTATTTTATTTTATAAATTAATAAAGCTAATCCCAAACGTCAATTGATCAGCGCCTTTAGCAACACGTCTTACAGAAAATCAAAGAAAAAATTAAAAGCTCGTCGTAAAGAAACATCTATTGACAGAAAGAGCCACAGAGACAAATATTAGAAAAAAGAATAAGTAACAAATATAAAATAAAATTTAAAAAAAATAATAATAAAAATATTTAAGAAAAATAAAAAAAAGAATAAACTAGTAAACTAATAAAATACAAAATGAAAATAAAAATAAAAATAAAAATAAGAAATGAAAACAAAAATTAAAAATGCAAAATAAAAATATAAGATAAAAATAAAGAAATGAAATAATTGAAAATAAAATAGAATAAAAATAAAAATAAAAATAGGAAATAAAAACAACATTAAATATAAAAATAAAATAGAAACAAAAATAAGTTTAGAAAACACATCTTGAATATTATCAAGGCTCCTTTTACAAAGTTTTTTAGGAAAACATCCTGCAATAGGATGTGCAGGGCAAAAGGGGAGTGGGAAGAGTACAGGGGAAGCTATGGACAAAGATCATTTTTAGGGGGAGAAAAACCCTTTTCAAATCACATTCGAAATAAGCATACACATATTTATTATACTTATTTACAGCTGTTTCAAGGCTGTGTTTATTTTAAATCACATAACGAAAAATAAAATATTATTAAACGCCGGATATTCTTCAGAACATAAATTTTGTAAGTGCCTAGCAACAATACAAATAAAAAACAATGCCCAAAAATGTTACAACTAAAAAAAAACAACACAAAACTCACAAAAATAGATTCAATGTACAGATACCTCGGTAAAGATAATTAATTATTAAATTAATTCAACATCAAAAGAAAAATCATAATCAACCGAGAGGAAGGATAAAATGAATTGAAGATCCACTATTTCTTTTTTAGAAAACAAAGAAGCTTTGTCATATAAAGGGGATCATTCAAGACTGCTCTTATTCAAATCAAGTAAATGTTGATACAAACAATTATATGTAATCAGTAAGAAACCTTTAAGTTGTAATAAACATTTCTTATGTGCCAATTACATTTACAAATTAATCAATATGGATACTAATTTACATACACACCCAACACAAACAGACCCACGTACAGATCACCGTAACTGTGATTTATCTTCTATTTATACATATGTATACACATATTATTATTACCTATTCATACATACGCACATACACATATACACAGACACACACACCCATATATATATGCACAGATACACACATTTACCCACATATACATTACATATGAACCCACCCACATATATACATTTATGCATATACATATATATATATACACATTTATGCATACACATATATATATATACATTATTTACACACGCACACACACACACACATATATATTATTTTATTCCTCTATAGTATTCATAAATATAGAAATATTCGTACTGAATAAGTTAAACAATACAAAAACAAGATTATATATATATGTATACTATTTTATGTATGTATGTATATATATGTAAACTATTTTATGTATATATATACTATTTTATTTATGTATATATATATCTATACTATTTTATATATATATACTATTATGTATGTATATATATATATATATATATATATATATATATATATATATATATATATATATATATATATATATAACTATTTTCACAATCAGACAATGTCGCAGCCACAACCTATGAAAGAAACAAACCGGAAGTCTTAGGTTGTAGGCTGTGGCGTTGTCTGATTGTAGAAATAATTATATATATCATCCTACATTCAAAAATCAAATATAAATATATATATATATATATATATATATATATATATATATATATATATATATATATATATATATATATATACTTTACTATTATATGTATATATATATATATGCATATATATATACACATATATATACTACTCTTTAATTACAAAAGAGTTATTTCACAAGGCATTGGACATCGCGAGACAACATACGGTCGTAAACACCGCTAATTTGTAATAATGAACAATGGGATAAAATAGATTCTGCGGAGTCATTTAATGTGGCAATGGGCTCACTGGATCCTGTTGAGATGTTTGATTTAGTAGGACTCTTTACTTTATATACACTTATTGAATCGGATATGATTAATGTTAAAGATATAAGACTATATAGGGATTCTGAGCTGGCTATAGTTAGAAATGTCACTAACTCCAAAGCTAAAAGAATTGACATTAACACAAAACTATGAAAATTATTGGTATAAAACTGAAATCACAGCAGGAATTAAGATTACCAACTTCCATATATGAAACACAATTATGACCCAATCTATGTTAATCATAAGTCAAATCACACCCATTATATTATTAAACATATCACAATATTAATGGCCATAGAATTAGTAGTATTTCTTTTGAAAACATATTGGTTTTAATTTCATTTTATCAATATATTTGAACTTAATTATATATATATATATATATATATATATATATATATATACATATATATATATATATATATATATATATATATATATATATATATGTTGTGAAGTTGTCCAACAGTAAATAATAAATAAAGGAAGTCAAGTCGAGGGTTGGTTTAACAAGTGTATTAACAAATTAAGAAAGTGACTAGCACTTGGCTAGACAGTTACAAGACTGTGCTTTGTCTTCTCTGTGTCTCTGGTGACTCGCACTCTTTATAGTGACAACCGGTGTAGTTTCTCCTGTGTAAGAACGGCCGGTGTAACAATATATATATATATATATATATATATATATATATATATATATATATATATATATATATATATATATATTAAATTCCCGAAACAGTTTTTCATGGTAAACAACTGATGATCCCTTAAATCATTTCATTTTATCAATATATTTGAACTCAATTATCTATCTATCTATCTATCTATCTATCTATCTATCTATCTATCTATCTATCTATCTATTAAATTCCCGAAACAGTTTTTCATGGTAAACAACTGATGATCCCTTAAATAATGTTAGAAGCAAACTAATATAATAACTGTAAAAATTAAATTGACTTACATGAGTGATTTTCCACTAAACGACTTGGGACATAATATTTTTTTTATATATAGTTTTAATGGTTGAGAAACTTCCGAGACTATATATATATATATATATATATATATATATATATATATATATATATATATATATATATATAGAGAGAGAGAGAGAGAGAGAGAGAGAGAGAGATAGATAGACGAAGAGTGATAGACAAGCAAGAATGTCCAAATTTATTTCAAACTTCGATTGTTCAATGCAAGGTATATTCTGTAATAAAATTATGTTTATTATACTTTCCTTAAGCCAAGGCTTTTCAAAGATCGAGATCTTATCATCAGAGGAATTATACAGATAGATAAGTTGGCAATAGAAAAGCCAAAATTCAACATTTGAAAAAATATTAAGAAAATGATGGGTGAAAAAAAGTTCGTGTAAAAAGATATTAGGTTAGTACAGGTGGTAAATGTCCGCCGATAAGGTGTCCAATGGAAGGGAGTTTCGATGGAGAAAAAAAGTTTCGTGGGGGCATTACAGAAAGGCGTTCAAAATGAAGTAAATCCAATGGTGAAAATTTAGTTCAAGTCGTAGATGGAGCGCACTTAAACGGAATTAAAATGAAGAAATCTGGCCATTTAAAAATCAATGCTTTCTCGCCAAGAAATTGCTCTATCTCGTATATTGAGCTTTTATCATTTCACTATAGGTTCTTTCTACTAAAAGTTGACTTTTAGTGTCATATTATATATATATATATATATATATATATATATATATATATAT
>OY744530.1:111107060-111112060 GCA_963556195.1 Sepiola atlantica | reverse complement strand
AAAGAATTTCAACCGGGTTTATAAAAAGTGCTCAATATCAAATAGAGCTTTTATATATGATTATTTTTATTTACACGGACATGTACAAAATCTGCGACACTGGCATGTCGATGTTATCGATCAACAGCTATTGTATTCTTTCCAAATATGATCTAAGGTTAAGATCGGATTCTTACTCTGCCTGATGAGATCTCAGTTTATAATAGCTGTTGATCGATAACATCGACATGCCAATGTCACAGATTTTGTACATGTCTGTGTAAATAAAAATAATCATATATATATATATATATATATATATATATATATAGAGAGAGAGAGAGAGAGAGAGAGAGAGAGAAAGAGAGAGAATAGAGAGAGAGAGAGAGAGAGAGAGAGAGAGGGGGAAGAGAGAGTTGATATAGATATATAGATTGATATAGATATCTGATAAGATATTTGGAAATTAATATGCCAGAATACGAAAAAAAAAAAAAACCAGAAACGGAAACCAAATAAAATAAAAACAAATATCAATTCCTGTTTTTGCTACTTTTGAGCTTGTTTTTCTGTCTCACGCTTGACAAAGTCTTCGACACATTAAGACGAAACGTTGATACTACCACCACTTGTTTTTGTTTTCCTGTTTTTTTCACACACACACACACACACACACACACACACACACACACACACACACACACATATATATATATATATATATGTGTGTGTATGTGTGTATAGAGAGAATTTTTTTAAGTCTATGTTCCCTCACCCTGTTGTGCAAGTGCACTCATCCGATATTTCGTCTATCCACCTGATCAAAACACCCCCACCCATTTACCTGACTGTTCCAGGATTCCGTCTCATCCTTTTTTCCAAATCGGATCCCCTCCCCAAGATTTCACTGACCCCCCACCCCGGATCTTTTTGTGAAGACGGAGAAGCCTCACGTGTTGAATTTGCCTCAGCAGAACTGGACTCTGATTATACAAGCGATGATCCTGTTTATTTAACACGTTTCGCCGGTTAATGTAAACTCCGAATTGTGAAACGGTATTTGGCTTCTTTCCGGACCGGCACACAATTTATACGAATAGCCCTCCACCCCCCTCTCTCTCTCTTGCTTCTCATCCACATTCCCCTCCCACCCCATCATTTAGAATTATGCTGCTACAAACTCCGAGCTCTGTCCAGAGACGTGTCTTTCCATACGGAGACGATGCCCTAGTTACTTGCCCCTCCACGAAACCAGATCGGGTTTAAATGTGGGAAGATTCAGCTCCTTAAAACTGGGCACTCTGGATTGAGACAAAAAATAAAAATTGCCTCAGTATAAAATGATTTCTCCTTCAGTGACTTAAGACAAAATAAGATACAGTGTAGTATCAGAACAGCTACTACATTTTGCAGAGTTAGACACAAGGTCGGCTTTTAATGAGGAACGAAAATTAAACTTGAGATGTTTCTCTCATTAATCACTCATTTATCTCTCATTAATCACTTTTATGTAACATTTTCATCGCAATTCTATGTTGTTACACTTAAGTTTTAAAAAACATTTTGTCGCTCTGTTACACTTAAGTTTTAAAAAAAACATTTTGTCGTTCTGTTACACTTAAGTTTTAAAAAGCATTTTGTCGCTCTGTTACACTTAAGTTTAAAAAAAACATTTTGTCGTTCTGTTACACTTAAGTTTTAAAAATCATTTTGTCGCTCTGTTACACTTAAGTTTTGAAAAGCATTTTGTCGCTCTGTTACACTTAAGTTTTAAAAAGTATTTTGTCGCTCTGTTACACTTAACTTTTAAAAAGCATTTTGTCGCTCTGTTACAGTTAAGTTTTAAAAAGCAATTTGTCGCTCTGTTACAGTTAAGTTTTTAAAAGCATTTTGTCGTTCTGTTACAGTTTAGTTTTAAATAGCATTTTGTCGCTCTGTTACAGTTAAGTTTTAAAAACATTTTGTCGCTCTGTTACACTTAATTTTTAAAAATCATTTTGTCGTTCTGTTACAGTTAAGTTTTAAAAATCATTTTGTCGTTCTGTTACAGTTAAGTTTTAAAAACATTTTGTCGCTCTGTTACACTTAAGTTTTAAAAATCATTTTGTCGCTCTGTTACACTTAAGTTTTAAAAATCATTTTGTCGTTCTGTTACAGTTAAGTTTTAAAAAGCATTTTGTCGTTCTGTTACACTTAAGTTTTAAAAAGCATTGGAAAGTTGGAAACTTTCAAAATGGCTGTCCTCTTCGTACATGGCTAAAATTTGATTTTCTTGTATAAAAAAATACTTGATTAATTTACGTGATTTATTCAACCCGTGACAGGTAAGTACATAAAACAGATATTCCTCAGTTTGTTTTATTTAAAGTATCCGCTAAACTGTAAAAGCACCGTAGTTTTGTCTCTCTGTCACGGTTATATTTTGAATAGCATTTTTATCATTCTGTCACGCTTCAATTTAAAATATCATTTTTAGATACATCCACGGATTTCTGTAAGAGGATCCGTCCGTTCGTCCGTCACACTTTTTTAAATGACATATTCATCGCCAAACGTCTAGATTGAATGGACGCAGCTTAAGAAGATGTGGACTTGTTTTTACTTAGTTTTATTCTCACAATCTTACGTCCGCCTATTTGCGCGTACGTATGGACAGAATCGGAGTTTATCAATATTAATTCATGCCGTGAATGTAATTGAATCCGTCTGTAACTCTTTTAGCCAGAGAAGACGCCATTTCTCTTTCCCAGACGTTTGCGAGCAGCTGGAGAGCGGGTGAAGGTAGGGGTGGTGGTGATGAGGTGGGCAAAATGTAACCCTCATCAGACGCCATCTCAGGGATAAACGTTTGCTTCGTGATAATGGCGATGTTGGTGTTAGTGATTCTGCTACCAATGGTTGCCAGAATCTATATAATAAAGATGAACGTATGTCTGTCTGTCTGTACATCTATGTAAAAAAGACACATTTTTATAAAATTTTAAACATGAACAGTAGACATAAAAGTCCTTATTTATGCACCTCCCCATGAGGGCAGAGTTAGACACAAGGTCGGTTTTTAATGTGGGAAAAATACAGCCGCCCCCCTCAGATAAAAATTGCGTCAAACTAGAAGGATTTCTCCTTCATCGACTGAGTACAGAAGAGATAAAGTGTAGTATCAGAACAGATACTACACTTTGATCCTAGCCAAAAAGCTAAATTTATTTACCTCCCTAGGAGGTTAGGTATGAGGCCAGTTTTATCTTACTCCCACAAGGTAAGATGCGACCCAAGGTCGGGAAAGTGGGGCTTGAAAAGCCAGCGCCCGAGAAGGTGAGCACATTAAAAATTGCCTGGGCAACCCCGTCGGCATTCCCCGGTAGGGGCGCCTCAGGCAGTAAGCAATAAACTTACTCCTCCCCAAAGAGGGGAGGCAAAGCCTGGGAGAGTGGACCTCCTAGAACTGCACAGGACATACCCATAGACTGGCGTAAATCAAGCCCCGAAGGCCAAGACAATACCAGTCTATGGGGTGTAGTATCCATCGGAACAGATACTACACTTTGATCTTGGCCAAAAGGCCGAGAAAAGGCTAAATATTAAATACAGTCTTTTATTTATCTACCTCCCACAAGGTAAGATGTGGCACAAGGTCGGGAAAGTGGGATTAGAAAAACCAGCACTCAAGAAGTTGAGCACTCTGGTCATTAAAAATTGCCTGGGCAGCCCCGTCGGCATTCCCCGGTAGGGGGGCATCAAGCAGTAAGCAATAAACTTACTCCTCCCCACAGAGGGGAGGCAAAGCCTGGGAGGGTGGACCTCCTAGAACTGCACAGGACAGACCCATAGACCGGCGTAAATCAAGACCCGAGGGCCAAGAAAACACCAGTATGGGGTGCAGTATCCATCGGAACAGATACTACACTTTGATCTTGGCCAAAAGGCCGAAAAAAGGCTAAATATTAAATACAGTCTATAATAGGCTATGATTGATTCATGTTTTAGTGAAGCAAAGCGGCTGACATTCATTGAAAATAAATGTACACATTGATTCAAAATCTAAGCAACAATTTTTTTATGCAATTTGGAATATTGATAGAAGACGTTACAGGGAGTTTAATGAGCTGTGATTTGATTTATTTTTAGGGGAGAAAAGGCGAAAGAACACCGTCCTTCTTGAAAATAAATGTGCCTATGGATTAAAAAAAAAACTGCTGGTTACATTTTATGACATTTAGAATATACAATAGTAGATGTTATAGGGAGTGCAATAAGCGGTTTGATTTATTTTGAGGGGAACAAAAAGAGCAGAACAGCCCCCCTTCAAAATAAATGTACCCATGGATTCAAAAGCTACAGATTTTTTTAACATTTTGCAACATTGTCAGTAGACGGAATAGAGAGTGCAATGAGGTATTTCTGTATTTTTAGGAAAGCAAATTACTCCTCTTTATAAAATGTCTAAGATAATATATTAAAAAATATGCTCCGCATAAAATATATAATTTATTGAATAAATACTGAACATTTGATTAACATTGGCTAATTCACTTATTTTAGGTTATTAAAATAATTTAAAGCGTTGATCTGTTAAGAAACAGTCAACTCCTACCATTGATTGAGGATATTTTGTCTCCTGAAATATTACTCATAATCAGCTGTTTGTTCCTCAACTTACTTGTTTGATGCAACATTGATGTTGCATAGATTTCGGAGGACAATTAGCTACTACGGTCGACATGAACCATTAAGGTCCGACATTAGCTATTAAGGTCCGTGATGAGTTTCTAGGCTTGGCGTAAACCTCTATGGTAACTAGGACCGGCATGTGCCTCTGGGTCCGGCAGGAGTGTAATTGTTCTATCCAGCTGCTACACTAGCTTTTTCTCTGTCGGCTTTCCGCCTAAGCAGGGGGGTGATGTAGCAGACTGAAATAGGATCTATTTCTTCTAGTCCCCTGTGAGCAAATTGGTCATACGCTCACCAATCGGCTTGCAAGGCGTATTGATATCAACTGTCCCCTCATGGACTATTTTCTA
>OY744530.1:111102060-111104560 GCA_963556195.1 Sepiola atlantica | reverse complement strand
ATTTCGATTTTTCTCTTTCTTTTTTTCTTTCTTTCTCTCTTTGCTTCTGCGCAAAAGTAATAAAATTTACGAATTAAACAAATTCCTCTCATTTGTTTACAGATTTGTCGTGTGTTTAAGTTGTCTATCTATCCTGTAGTTAATAAGAAAATACAAGAACGGGTTGATATATATATATATATATATATATATATATATATATATATATATATATATATATATGTTATTGAGCATATTTTATAAACACTGGAGTTTCAACGGATTTACATCTACAGAATCTAATACAATACGTGTACTATATATATATATATATATATATATATATATATATATATATATATATATATATATATATTATGTTTTTTTGTTTTTATATATAGGGCTTCTAATATATGAAAGTAATTGGGACACAAATCCAAATTCATCTGTTAATCCTCCTCCAAAACTAAGATTCTGATTCGAATTATTGAAAGGATCCACCAAAAGGATATCTACACATGAGTTGTCTCTTATATTCAACAATATTTATCTACAAGAGAAGATGCTGCCTATATATATATATATATATATATATATATATATATATATATATATATATATATATATATATATATATATATATGTTATTGAGCATTTTATACTAGAAATATTTGATCTACGTTTATGTCCTAATGCGGAGATTAAAATCAAGATATAATGCTACCAAATCTTATGTCTTGAATCCTTGAAACTGGGAGTATTTACAACATACATCTAAAGCATATTTATGTACAGTTCGGAGCTGTTAACACTTACCAAAACATTAGAATACAACAAATCAGTTGGTCCAAAACCATCTCGATCAAAGACCTCTACAATCGCACAGATAAATCCATGGTTATACTCAAACGAAGACTGTCATGGTCTGGAGATTTAATGAAACTGCCAGCAGAAAAATATGTATGTCAAGCACTACGGGAGGTCGGAGAGGACCGGTCCAATTAATCGGCTGGTCACGTCATGCACGAATATCTATAAGTTCATCCCCAACCGTATCATCCAATCTGATTCTTCTAAAAATCCAAACTTTACTTCTTCTTTTCATGATTGATCCAAATAGATACTAGAAGTCGGTGGTGAGGGGTTAATAGTGTTAAGAATAAAGAAGATTACCACTGCCGATTTTCTATACTTTCAATTTATGGGTACTGGAAAAAATAGCAACGGATAATTTATTCTTACTCAATGCGAGTATAATGGTCAAAGTATCTCCGTCTCAACCAAGGTGTTAGGCTAGCCACCCTGGTAAATTCCCAACTTTAGTGGTGGAGCTCATGACCCTTAAAAAGCAAACCAAACGAAATAGCAAACACAAACAAAAAACCCCAAGCGACACTTATCGGAGTCAGATTCCTATGACAAGGAATCAAATAATGAATTTTCAAAAGTTATCGTTATTGAGTCTGTAGAAGATGCCTCTCTCGCTAAACTGTCACCTTTTCTGCTTTAAAAGGTGATAATCAGCAGGACAAACCTTCTAGAGAAATAATCCGAAGTTAGGACGTTGGTCTGCCAACGGAAAGGGAAATCGTGATGACACTACGTAAGCAGGGAGTCACTCATCACAAAAGAATACTCATAAAAAGTGGTGGATGGCAATAATAAACAATACGTATATATTGTTTTTAAAAAAAAATTCCGCATCAATCCCAAAGGAAGTGAAAATTGGCGACTCCGCTGAAAGAGTTGAGCTCTACATGTTTCAAATGCCAGAGATTTGACTACCATAAAGAGGTATATGTAGGGGAAAACAGGTGTGTGACAAACGTTGCGAAAGGAATCCGTTCCACATTGAGGACGGATGCAAAAAAGAATTAAAATGTTCCAACTGTCATGGGGATCACCCAGCTTTTTCAAGATCGTACAATTTCTTTAAGAAGGAGGAGGAGGAGGAGGAGGAGGAGATTATTACAGTGAAACACACGGGAACTATGTTGGCTATAAGAATTGTGAAGGCTTATATGAGGCCTAACTCCTTTGCCACTGCGGTTGGAGCCACCACTGAAAAAAGATATAAAAATAGAACCCCCTCAGCTGAAAAAGAGACTACGTAGAATAAACTGGTGGAAAAGTTTATTTGCATAAAGGATTGGGCATTTTATTAAAGATTCCACGTGCAACTTAACTCGTTTCTTTTGTAACGGTTTGCTAATTTTTTCTGTTTCTTCATTTATAATTAAAATGTCACTTCCGGTGTCAAATTGAGATTAACCTTTTCATTGTTAATATTTACATATGCCAGTTTATTTTTATTTTTTATTTTATTTATTTATTAAAGAAAAGTTTATTTAAAAAAGTAAAAGTCTATTTCGGTAAATCCCGATTTACTTGCCTGCACACAAAGGCGAAGTCATTTTGTTTCTTCATTTAAGACTTAGACGTTACAGGATGACGCATAATGGACATGATGTCTTTCCCTCGCGGATGATGCTAGGGAGATGCCCTGAAACATCAAGCGGTC
>OY744530.1:111082060-111097060 GCA_963556195.1 Sepiola atlantica | reverse complement strand
TAAAGATCAGGAAGAGATTGGTCACTTGGTAAGTTAATTGCAAATTACGGCTAATAAGAACAATTGAAATGGAAGTTGTTTTAATACATAGCTCAATCTCAAACCTGAGGAATATGTTATGCTAGATTTTGTCCTATTAAAATATACATAGACAAAATAACCTTAGGCGAAAACAAACGTTGATTAACTCAACCTTAGTATAATAATAGATATATATATTAACCTGTGTATATTTAATTACTTTCCATTACACGTTCTTGAAGATTATGGAAGCCCCAAACTTCAATTTATATATACCACCCACAAGTAACGCATGCACAGAAATCGCCGCCACTGCTAACAATAGAAAAGCATCGCCTTTCTCCGTATTTCTTGTGCCAACGTTACTATCCTATCACTAATCTACGGCCTCCAAGGTGTTTGAATCCTTGGGATACTAATATATATATATATATATATATATATATATATATATATATATATATATATATATATATGTGTGTGTGTGTGTGTGCGTGTGTGTATGTGTGTGTATAGGAATAGTAACTCTCTCTCTATCTCTCCCTCTCTCACTGTTTATATATATATATAAAGCTGGCGGACTCAACCCCTCTCAGCTCGAGACCACTGCCTTAAACCGCCAAGGTTGGCGAACCGTCATCAGGAACATCATCAGTGCAGCTGAGGAGAGGAGAAACACCCAATGGAGAGAGAAGCGATCACGCAGGGCACAAAAGACAAGAGTCGCCCCATCACATGCTCACTGTTAAAAAAAACAGAAAGATGAGAAAAAAAGAAGAAAAAAAAAAAGGCTACACAGCCTGTTGCAGCCCTGGGTACAAATTCTGACCAAGACCACGACGCGCATCCCCCATGATCTCCCGAGATCGATGGAGCCAACAACAACAATATATATGTATATATGTGAAAAAGGAAACACCAAAATTATATATTCATCAACGTTTCGTCTTTATTTCCAGACTTTCTCAAGATGACCAATTTGAAGAAATAACATGGAAGCACTAATCTTCAAATCAGTCATCTTGAGAAAGTCTTAAGATAAAAACGAAACGTTGATGAATATATAATTTTTTTTAAATTTCCCATCACGTTTAAATATTACTTCCATATATATATATATATATATATATATATATATATATATATATATATATATATATATAAACGTTTAAGTTGATAAACTCAAAAACAATTCTTGAGTTAACTTTGATGAGATTATTCAATGAAGAAATAACATGGAAGCACTAATCTTCAAATCAGTCATCTTGAGAAAGTCTTGAGATAAAGACGAAACGTTGATGAATATATAATTTTTTTTTTAATTTCCCATCACGTTTAAATATTATTTCCATATATATATATATATATATATATATATATATATATATATATATATATATATATATATATATATATATATAAACGTTTAAGTTGATAAACACAAAAACAATTCTTGAGTTAACTTTGATGAGATTATTCAATGTATATCTTTTAGTAAAAACTAGATAATATTACGTTATTGAATATTTATTTCCGGAACTTTATTTTAATATTGCAAATTATAATTAATATGTTTATAATTTTTAATATATATATATATATATATATATATATATATATATATATATATATATAAATCAAAATGGCTGATTAGTTTGATCGCACACGTGTGAGTGTTTGCTCTAAAATTTTTTGTTTGTTCTTTTGTTTATTTTCACCTTAAAATGAAACTGATGTATGATGTGGGTGTTTTTCAAGACACTCTAATCTAAGAACTCCTATTATTTGTGAACTTTTTTCTGATGATTTTGTAGTGTTTCAGAGACGATATTGACATACAAATGTTGTTTGGCACAAAACAAATGAAACGGACCGTTAAATATATCTCACAGAAATTTGGAATTTTTGGAAATGTGAAAAAAATAAAAATAAAAGTAATAAAACAAATCATGGTTATTGGAATATAATAAAAAAAACTGTTCTATATATATATATATATATATATATATATATATATATATATATATATATATATATATATATATATATATATATATATATATATATATATATATAAGAATGTATATATGTTTATATATTTGTATGTACAGGATTAGCTCCTAAACAAATTAACCGATTATTATGAATTTTGGGACATGACTGCTAGGCGTATTGTGTGGGCTATATTTAGTTTGATTAAGTTTCGTGCAAAGAAAGAGGTGTCCATTACAATGTTCGTTACTGATTCAAGCCTACATACTCCTTTTAGGCATATCAGTTGCACGTTTTAAAACGATTTGACTATGACCTTCAGTAGAAGTTTGTGATGTCACAAAACGAATCTGGCTGAAACGTTGTTGGACGGAGGAATGGCAGGCAGCAGATAAATCAAGGTTGCACAGATTTGTGGAGGACCCGGATAATCTCCCAGGCATGGCCCTCCCTCGCCGGCAGTTGCCAATGCTCAACCGCCTCAGGACAGGTGTCGGTCGTTTCGCCGCGACCATGAAAGGATGGGGACTCAGGGACTCGGCTGTCTGCGACTGTGGTCACTCTGAACAGACAGTAGACCCCATCATCGAGTCATGCCTCAAACATCGACCACCCAAAGGTGAAGCCGGCATCGCTGTGCTAGACAACAAAACATTAGAATGGCTTTTCTCAACCGAGCTGTGAAATGCTGTGAAGCAAACGAAAGAACAAGTAGAAGTTTGAGTTTTTTTGCGCTAATGTAGACACCATAATATCTGCATACAATGTTCAATCACATATTCTAGGGTCGAAACTTTTTATTCGAGAGATGACTTCTTTAGAATGAAAGGCGATATAAAAAAAGAATGAAAAATTCGATCCACACAGAAATGAATGAAATTTTATTGACGACAGACAACAACCTTGGAGAAATAGCCGAATATACTGTCACTGGTAAGAAACAGTCTCCTGTGGACCCTGAAAAGAATAAGCGCCTTTGTGTGAGGAGCTGCTTGTTCAGTAGAGGGCGGAATTAGCAGTAACTGGACGGTCGGAGTCTGTTGCCAGCTGTAAGGCAAAGGGTTCGCGCAGTGGGAGATTTTCTTAGGCGTGGCTTAAAGTATAAATTTGGGTGACTCATAGAACATTTCAACGTCTATTTTTTAAAAGGTGTGGAAGTGTCTATTTCCTCCACTTTCGATTGGCTGAAATAAAATTTCCGTAAAAAAAATGTTTGCTTGCTGCTGCTGATTGAACGTTTTTATTTTAACCGTTGATGGCTATTACGGTTTAACTAGATTATATTTATTTGGCTTATGTAACTCACTATCTAACACAGTGGTTCTTAACCTGTGGGGAATTCCCCACTGGTGGGGAATGACGGAGTTGCCAAGTGGGGAATGACCGGTCGGACAGAAGAACCACTGCTTCAAAATTGAATACATTACATCCAAATGTTGATTTACTTTGACCATGATTATTTTGACCATTTTCTTGATTCAACGCCAATGATTCTGTTGTTCGTTGTTTGTTTCTCTCTTGTATGATTGTCACTACTTTCTTTCCATTTTATTTCTCTTCAGGTACCTTATTATTATATATTTTATATGGTTGAGATCAAAAACAAATCGCGAAACCGCTCGATTGACCTTGAATCTGATTTGCGCTGCGCTATTCTAAAGGTGTAACCGAACATTGAGGCAAAACTAATGCAAAAGTCTCATTAACCTGTATGCGTCTAGTGCTAGTGTTACCATTCTTTTGTATGCTTTTTATAGGCCAAATATATTTAGAAAAAACATAACGAATCTTTTCGTATGTATTTATTTCCATGTGATAACTGTGGCGGGAATGGAGAGCTGGCTCACTAAATAGTGGGGAATTGGAGAAAAAAGGTTAAGAACCACTGATCTAACAGGTTGTTTTCATCGCAAGTTTGGTTAAAATGATAGCAGTGATTTTTAAAAGTTCATAGCGAAAAGATAGACACTTTATTTTATTTAGCAGATGTGCCTCCGTTAAATTTATGTTGAAGACATCCTGATCGGTCAGTTTTTATATCCAATAATAAAAAATAACAATAATTCTCAAGTGGTTATGCTGTGTGGCCTACCACAGTACACACACACACACACACACACACACACACACACACACCCACACACACATATATATATATATATATATATATATATATATATATATATATATATATATATATATGTTAAGAAGGCAATGCAGAATGCCGGGTAGGTTGTAAGCTGGAAGGAACAAAAATAATAAATCGAAGTGGGGAGGGGGGGGGGGAATTACTATTTATTTTTACTTAAACTCTTACATAACAGCATGTGTGGTGTCGGCTGTTTGTGTGTTGTCCAGATGATTATTAAATAATCATTTATGTAATATTTCGGGAAAAATCTTCCCTTTGTCAAAAATAATAAACATCAAAGGTAAAATCCGTCTGTTTAGAGAATTCACCAAAATGGATGCCAGAGAGTAGGGTTGGAGCAAACCAGTCCTGCAAAGAATAGAAATTAATACATTTTAAAATTATGTTTTGTATATAAGTTTAGTGTTCAAAAATATGTACGTAATATAGATAAATAAATATTGTAAGGTTATTAAATTACTGTTAGTTTTGAAAATATATTTTTAGTTTTTATTTGTTTTCGCGTGTTGTTGTTTTACTTTCGTATTTTTTGTTTTGTTTTTTTATATAAGTAATTAATTAATCTCTTTTGTATTATTATTAAATTTTATTAAATTTTATTGGTTATCATATATTCAAAAATTATTATTAATTGTGGGTTTCATTAAATTAGTTTATCGAATTAATGCAATTTGTTACTTATTATAGGATTTTAAATTTAGTTTAGGCTTAATTGAATCTACTTAAATTCGGGTTTTAACCGTAAGACAGTGTAAGGGGAATAACTCTGCCTGTTACTAAATTGGGTCTTGAATGAGAATAAATTTATAGATTCAGTCGGTAGAAGTCTGTGTATTAAGTTATATTATATATATATATATATATATATATGTATTATTGTTTATTTATTTATTCTTTATATTCTCTTCTTGTTTTTTATTTAATATTTTTATTTTTTATTTTTTGTATATTATTGGTGTACATTTTATATGTACATTTTATATGTATTTAGATGTGGGATAATAGGAGGCTAGTTGTTTAATTAATTCATTCAACCCAAAATGAGAACATTATTTTTAGCGTGATTGGTTTAACGGATACCGTCGCGGAACAGGAAATCAGCTATGCCGGGTTCAAATCCTATCAGATCAATTGTGACCACTAATGCAACAAAAATAATAATTTATAGCCAATTGTAGACACATAAATAAAAATCTGCTTTGTTATGTGATCCCTTATTAAACAATAAATAAATAATAAATTGATTTATTATCATACTAAAACGTAGTGAATAAACGTTTGTTATCCTAAAGCTTTTTTACCACTAACCCTAAGTCCGAGTTGCAAAATCGTATAACCACACGATTTTAGGCAATTACGTGCGGTTTTACGACCTTGCTACTCGGAATAAGGGTTAGTGGTAAAAAGATTTGGTCCACATAAAGTGATACGCATTTTTCATGCAATATTTAATTTATTACATTGACTATTTTTCTCCTTCAGATTTTTCTTTTACATGAAAACTGGTGCTTTCAATTTTTAATTTGAAAAATTATTGGTTAATTCCTATTTTAGTCACGTATATTTCGAATAAAATGTGTTTCGACATTCTAAAATAAGTTATCTCCCTTGATATGATAATTTGCCACCCTAAAGTAAAAAAAAGGGTCAATTAGTGGAGCTACGACGAGAGAGGCAGACACAGAAACTTCGGCTGATACATCACCACTACGACCAGCTTTATAACTATACGTCACTATCCAATGAGTCCTCTATTACGTGTCAGCGAAAGAGACGAACAGCCGTTTCTGTGCATTCTATCATCTACTTAATTTTAAAAAAAAATGGAAATCCATTTATGTTTTCCGTGGATTATTAAGTAAAGAAACCCCTTATATTGTTTGACCTCCTCACCACGTTACCGATGTGACAATGTTGGTGATATGCGGTCAGTTGAGGTCAGGAATATAGTCGAATGCACTGTTACAGCAACGCCGCAAAAGCGTCACATGTCCCACAGACAGCATACAATGTATTTGCAATATGGGTTGCTGGGAAAACGTGTACACGCGTTAGCTGAGGACAAAACGGTGTCAAAGATCCCACGGATCTTAACAGATTCGCCACCCGGAGTTGCGGCATCGTGTTGAGCATTTGTATTCTATGAAAAGAAATGATTAGTCACCCAGTAAACTGTAAGATATTGACGTTTGAAATATATTTATGATTTGAAATGAAAATAACGACCTCTTATAGGGCAGTTGCCCACCCACTCTCAAATACCCCCGCCACCCTCAAAGCAGTCAAATGCAAGTGGTGGTAAAAAGGGGGGGGCATTTTATTTACTCAAGACGATGGAATCCATAATGTCATTGAGTATTTGCATAAAACATACACCTACGCAGGTGTTTTGTAGAAAAGCAATGCATTCCACAGTAGCGTTTATTCTGCATTTTATACGGCGAAAATAGGGGTTTCATCGATCTCAATGTGGAGACCTGAACCCCAACCGTAACCGTAACCCTAATCTAACCCCCAACTCTAACCCTAACCCTAACCCTTACCCGACGCATGTCTAAACTTATAATAGTAGGTCAGTGGCGTGTGAACGCACTGCGCATGATTGGTGGGGCTATTTATTCTGAAAAACTCGTTTTTCCATTAGTGATGTGGCTCTTCTATAGAAGATCCGAAAATAATTAATGAATCTTTTCTTTTTTATATGGGGTATATGCAGTCTCTGAGATGCGTTTGTTTCGAATAAAATGTTCAACCCTCCGACAGCTAGCATAAACTCTTATCAACAAACAAAACTCTTCTGACCCATGGTAGACACAGGTTTATTGTTCATCGACAAAGGTAAAAACTGAAAAGAAATACTAATACAAAAAAATTGTTTCAGAAACACTTCACTACAAAAATGAAGACGATGCAGGACGGGGAGTTGACTAAACTCTGATGAAGCCGTAAACTAATAAATTTACAGAATAGAAAATATTTTGAGCATAAAACATAATACTAGACAGGGCGAAATACAATTATTATAAGAAATAGTTACAAGCGACAAGATATAGGCTACACGTGGGAGGAAAGCTAAAGAATGTTCTCTAGATAAAAAAAAAATAAATATTAAAAGAAAATAATACTAGCGTTCTCTACTTCTATTCTTAGAGAGAAGAAAGGCAATATTTCTTACCGGAGATTCTCAGAAATATGGGGATATTTAAAAAGATTGAAACTCTCCATGAAGGTCAGGTGTTTATTTACTCCTCGCGGAGTTAGGCACAAGGCCAGTTTTATCTTACTCCCACAAGTAAGATGTGACCCAAGATCGGGTCGAGAAAGTGGGGTTAAAAGCCAGCGCTCGAGAGGTGAGCACTCTGGCCATTTAAAAATTGCCTGGGCAGCCCCGTCGGCATTCCCCGGTAGGGGCATCTCAGACAGTAAACAATAAACTTACTCCTCCCCAAAGAGGGGAGGCAAAGCCTGGGAGGGTGGACCTCCTAGAACTGCGCAGGACAGGCGTGCAGTATCCATCGGAACAGATACTACACTTTGATCTTAGCCAAAAGGCGTTATTTAACACCCACCCACAATGGGAGTATGTGACACAAGGTCGGAAAGTGGGATTTGAAAAGCCAGCGCTCGAGAAGGTGAGCGCTCTGGCCATTAAAAATTGCCTGGGCAGCCCCGTCGGCATTCCCCGGTAGGGGCGCCTCAGACAGTAAGCAATTAACTTACTCCTCCCCAAAGAGGGGAGGCGAAGCCTGGGAGGGTGGACCTCCTAGAACTGCACAGGACAGACCCATAGACCGGCGTAAATCAAGCCCCGAAGGGCAAGACAATACCGATCTATGAAGTGCAGTATCCATCGGAACAGATACTACACTTTGATCTTAGCCAAAAGGCCGAGATGGGCCTAAAACAGAACTGGAATATGGTACCGGAAGCTTTTCACCCATGTCGGGGCTGGAAGATTATTATTTGTACACTTTCTTCTTTCAAGAGAAATACAATGTTAAATATCAGGAAACATGTCACATTACAATTTTAACATGATTTTAAACAGCACACATTTTCAGCGCGATTATTCTTAAACCATTTAGAAATACCTGGAATAATTAAAAAATAATAGGTTTAACAAGTTACTTTTTGTTCGTTTTTATTTCAAGGAAAATGAAACGTTAAAAATACACAAATAATAAAATAAAGAAATAATAAAATAAAATAATAAATAAAATAATAAATAAAATAAGATAAATTATTTTAAGAAATTTAAGACATTTAAGAAATTAAATTTAAGTAATTAAAAATATTTAAGATATTATTAGATATTATTTTATTATATTATATTATATTATATATGATTTATATGAGTTATATATTATTATATTATATTATATTATTATTATATTGGGTATTATATTATTAGATATTATTATAAGATATAAGATATAAATAAAAATATTTAAATATTTTTAAAAAATTAAGTAATTAAAAAGTAAAATTAAATTTAAATTTAAGAAATTTAAGAAATTTAAGAAATTATTTTAAGAAATTTTATTATTTTAAGAAATAATAAAATAAAATAAGCAATAAAATAATAAAATAAAATAAACAATAAATAAAATAAAATAAACAATAAAATAATAAAATAAAATAAACAATAAATAAAATAAAATAAGCAATAAAATAATAAAATAAAATAAACAATAAATAAAATAAAATAAACAATAAATAATAAAATAAACAAATAATAAAATATAAACATTTAATAAAAAAAACATTACAAATTACGATTTTAACATAAATTCAAATCGCTTCAAATCAAAGTGGTGACACAAGCTTCGGTTAGTACCACACACAATAGTAGTGAAAAGTCAAGAAGGGTGGAAAGACCGAGGAGGGACAGCACTAAGCAGACCTCCACTGGTGCGGACAACACTGGGACCTTAGGGAGCTTAATGCCACTTAAATCCAGAGACGACCGATGATCGTTGCCAATGAGAAATCGAAGGTATACGGCTGTTGCGATAACGCACAATGATATACGACAGTTATCGAAAGAGCCGGAAAGTACTGGAAATCTGGGGAGACTTGTTGTGACTCAGACTCCAGGGGACACCGCTTGTTATTGTCAGTGAACAATCACTGACAATGATTGTGTGCAAACTCCAAGTGAGTTACTACTACTACTACTACTACTACTACTACTACTACTACTACTACTACTACTACTACTACTACTAATAATAATAATAATAATACAATATTTTAGTTCATAGACTGGTGGTTGACTTTACTATTAAAATTTAACATAAACTTTTAACATAAACTGATCACCCAGTTCTTGACCGCTGAACACCCACTATATAGTATACAATATTTATTTATTTATTCTCTTCGGGTATTTTCAGGGTGTTGATGTGTCATCATGTGAAGCGTGGGGTCATAGAGTGCAATTTTACTGAAACTTTTACGTCGGAATCTGTAATTTAGTTACAAGTTTTTTTAATTTTTTTTTTTTAAAACATAGTTCACCCCAAACAAGGCAGGCCGCCACTGTAGACGTAAGGGGCTACTGAGAAAAAGGGTGAAGGTTTTGTTTTTTTGGTCAACCTAATTTGGGAGCTGCGCAGCGAGATGTGTGTTTACATTAGTTTTAAATTTCTGCATGTCAGTACCGTCAGGAAAACAGGGAGCAGGGACGGAGTTCCAGAGTCCAGCAGCACGAGGAAAGAAGCTTTTGGAGTAGAAAGCTCTTCGGCATCTGGAGACCTCCACAGTGAATAGATGGGATTTGGCAGATTGTCGGGTTGGTCTAGTGCAGGGGCGGGCAACCTTTTCAGAGTGAGGGCCAGATAAGACTTTTGGAAGGAGATCACGGGCCGGAGTGAAAAACGAAATCTCAGAATTACTATATTTTGTTTACATTAAAAAAATTGCACAAAAATCGCATTGAACACTCTACAAATCTGATATTTTTTCTCAAGAGACTTCTGTATGTGATGTTATAAAAGGAGCCGACGAAGAGCCATTTTGGAATCATAAAATATAATGACGGGGGAAGTAGCAAGTTGATCCAGCATTCGTTTTGACACACCTCACATAAGTTCTATGTTTCATGCCCTTTCCTCGTCTCTCGTTTCCTTTTTGCCTCTCGCTTTCTCTTTTTCTATTTTTTATCTCAGGCCAAGGATTTGAAATTAATAGTTAAAGAAAAATGAAATATACATGCATCATCGCTCGCTGATATTCATACATTTTTATCCCACTGTAAATCTTAATCGAAACCTATATTCACGTTT
Source organism: Sepiola atlantica (assembly GCA_963556195.1). Classification (NCBI taxonomy): domain Eukaryota; kingdom Metazoa; phylum Mollusca; class Cephalopoda; order Sepiida; family Sepiolidae; genus Sepiola; species Sepiola atlantica. The sequence goes on along the minus strand of OY744530.1, from coordinate 111,086,608 downwards.
ATGTCACAAAATGATATGAGTTTTACTGGGAAGTCCGTGGGCCGGATTGCAATAATAAAGCCTAGTAGGGTGGCGGGCTGGACGCTAAGTCTTCGCAGGCCAGATGTGGCCCGCGGGCCGGAGGTTGCCCACCCCTGGTCTAGTGAATCTACGTCGTGGGGGCACCAGAGCAACAAGCTCATCAGAGCACAATCCATTGAAGTACTTGTAAAACAGGCACAAGGAAGCAACATTGCGGCGGTTGGACAGGAGCTGGAGCTTGGTGAATAGTGAAGGACCTATTAAGTTGACGACTCTTTTTTGGACCTTGTCTAAGAGGGAGATACTAGCGTATGATGCACCAGCACAGATGTGGCATTACCTCCGATTTTTTATATTCGTATGCATGTATACGTAAAGAATATATGTTTCGATAGTTATAGCACACGCGCGCACATATACATATATAAATTGAGATTTTTCCTTATTTCAATGAACGGCATAGCTCTATAAACACAAGTTTCATATAAAATCATGTTTCGTATGAGTTCTAGGGGCATATTGGCACGTGCTTTCAGAAAATAATTTTGTTTTGTTCGAATTCGCCGATTATTATATGCTGTTTATTCTTTGCTTATTGATTCAGGGGGGGGGGAATATACCTACGCCCCATCAATAATAAGTCCTCATCCTGTAACCCGAATCATTGTAAGGGAAATACGGTATAAATTTAATGAGGGTAACTTTTTCGTATTACATCGTGCGTTAGATAATTTTGTCTGAATTTGATGAGGGTAACTTTTTCGTATTACATCGTGCGTTAGATAATTTTGTCTTAATTTAATGAGGGCAACTTTTTCGTATTACATCGTGCGTTAGATAATTTTGTCTTAATTAAATGAGGGCAACTTTTTCGTATTACATCGTGCGTTAGATAATTTTGTCTTAATTTAATGAGGGCAACTTTTTCGTATTACATCGTGCGTTAGATAATTTTGTCTTAATTTAATAAGGGCAACTTTTTCGTATTACATCGTGCGTTAGATAATTTTGTCTTAATTTAATGAGGGCAACTTTTTCGTATTACATCGTGCGTTAGATTATTTTGTCTTAATTTAATGAGGGTAACTTTTTCGTATTACATCGTTCGTTAGATAATTTTGTCTTAATTTAATGAGGGTAACTTTTTCGTATTACATCGTGCGTTAGATAATTTTGTCTTAATTTAATGAGGGCAACTTTTTTGTATTACATCGTGCGTTAGATAATTTTGTCTTAATTTAATGCGCTAATTAGCGATTTAGCAGCTGATCCCCATAATTACTTAAATTTGGTTTTCTGATTAAAATGTTTACAAACAAAACAATAAAACTCATCCTCGAGGACACTTTGTGAATATACATATCAAAACGTCCTCTGCAATTTTTCGTTTTAGACTTCAAACCTGCTACAAAATTATTCACTAGTTTTCGCTATATACGTGATTACGTTTTTTGGTTAATTTTGAACGTATAGGGGGCGTATTCAGAGTAGCAGTTAATTTACTTGCAAGCGAGCATTCATCACGGGCTAATTAGCAAATATCAGTTCTCACTAATCAGCTTTGCGAGGCGTGAGAAATAAATCAATTACCATAGTAACATGGGCATCCGTGCTTTTGGCGTAAATGCTTTTTTTTAATCATAAATACCACTTAGACAAATTACGTTATTTATAAACTACATTTAATCATATAAAATAGTACATTCTTTCCGATTTTTATTCATTTCTTTTTTTAGACATTTAATTCCTGTCGATTTCTCGATTTAGATACCAATTGTTATTCAAATTTTTATGGTATCGTACCTATAACGGAATTTGAACTCTTCCGTTCACAATGAATACTGGAAGCATATGCTCCTCAGTGTTGAGTCAACCCCAGTCAAGACTGACGTACACCACTCTTGTTTCTCTGTTGTATTATATTTTTCTTCAATATACTTTTTGTTTTTGTTAAACTCCGTTGCTGTGTTTTCATTTCGGACCTTAAACAGGTCTATATCACACACAAAGAGCCGTGTTTGCTATGAACACATCATGGCCAGTAAAAACTTGAGAAAAACGGACTATGGTAAAAGACGAACAAGACTGATCCCCCTCCTAAAATCTCAAATATTTTAAAAATATTGCCCCAAACCCAGAATTCTCTCGCGACAGGATAGGTACCTTTATTGCATTGCTTCGTTAAATGTATTAATCCAGTCTCCGCCAAAGAATGCAAAAAAAATCCTGTGACGATGTAGATCCCTGACACGTAGCATATAGTTCACATGTACAAGCATTAGTTATCTGGTGAAGAGAGAGTGGGCCGATTTTACTGACCATCATCGCCTCTACGTAAGTGCGTTGCTGTGAGTTATTTTGTAGTTATGAAATAATACGAACTTTTAAATGTTCATTATTATTCGTACATTTAATACTTACAGAACACTACAATTTGATAGAGTTAATTAAAAATATTTGTATGGAGTTCAGAGGTTGAAGCACGAGGTTTGGGGGTTCTTCAATTTTTCCGAGCGACCTCCGATCCCGGGTTCCGCTAATCCATGCCACACCTCATCACGACAAAAATCTTAGCCCCACTTTCATCTGTCCCACTCTTAGTCAAGTTCAATTATATTCTCACCCTTCCCCATTTCACTGCTGCCTTAATGGTACCCACTCAAAGCTTTTCATATTCATTTCATTCTTTGCCACCACTGACTTCTCGCAGCCTGGACTCTCCTCCAGCGCTCACAGTAGCCACGGCTACTACTTTCCTTTATCTCTCCATCATGTCTACCCAAAATTTCGATGTACTTGCATGACATTTTTCTTCAAACTATCATCCTGAGGAAGTCTTACAATAAAGACGAAACGTTGATGAATATATAAAAAATATCTCTTGGTTTTTTCCTTTTTCATTTCCCATATATATATATATATATATATATATATATATATATATATATATATATATATATATATATATATATATATATATATTTCTTTTTTTTAATGTAAAATATTCATACACATGTTCACTTTATTTAAACTGTCGTCTTTAACACCTTCACGTATATATTTTATGGCTAAACGATGGATTCGACCCTCATGCTGGGGTTAATACCAGCAACATGAAGAAAAAAAGTCTTGCTCTGAGAATGATATATTTATGGAAATTCTTAGCCTAAAGAATTATTTTATTCATTTTAAAATTGCACCATATTTTGGTTTTCCAATTATAATAAAAAATAAAATATTTAATATAATTACTAAACCTTTTATTTATGCCATCTGCGTTGATGATATTCTTATTTTAGCAGACAATAATAAAACATTCTTGAAGTCCACTACATCAAAACTAAAAATCCCACAATCGATAATGTGAATTATGAAACTAGTCACAACATTTTAAAGTGTCTAGCATAGTAATAAACGTTACCAAATTCTTAGCCGTTAAGCAATCATAATTTTGAACATTGCACGCGCTTAGAATGTAATCTAATTCTTAGCCGTTAAGCAATCATACTTTTGAACATTGCACGCGCTTAGAACGTAATCTAATTCTTAGCCGTTAAGCAATCATAATTTTGAACATTGCACGCGCTTAGAACGTAATCTAATTCTTAGTTGTTAAGCAATCATAACTTTGAACATTGCACGCGCTTAGAACGTAATCTAATTCTTAGCCGTTAAGCAATCATAACTTTGAACATTGCACGCGCTTAGAACGTAATCTAATTCTTAGCCGTTAAGCAATCATAATTTTGAACATTGCACGCGCTTAGAGCGTAATCTAATTCTTAGCCGTTAAACAATCATAATTTTGAACATTGCACGCGCTTAGAACGTAATCAAATTCTTAGCCGTTAAGCAATCATAACTTTGAACATTGCACGCGCTTAGAGCGTAATCTAATTCTTAGCCGTTAAACAATCATAATTTTGAACATTGCACGCGCTTAGAACGTAATCTAATTCTTAGCCGTTAAGCAATCATAACTTTGAACATTGCACGCGCTTAGAGCGTAATCTAATTCTTAGCCGTTAAGCAATCATAATTTTGAACATTGCACGCGCTTAGAACGTAATCTAATTCTTAGCCGTTAAGCAATCATAATTTTGAACATTGCACGCGCTTAGAATGTAATCTAATTCTTAGCCGTTAAGCAATCATAATTTTGAACATTGCACGCGCTTAGAACGTAATCTAATTCTTAGCCGTTAAGCAATCATAATTTTGAACATTGCACGCGCTTAGAACGTAATCTAATTCTTAGCCGTTAAGCAATCATAATTTTGAACATTGCACACGCTTAGAACGTAATCTAATTCTTAGCCGTTAAGCAATCATAATTTTGAACATTGCACGCGCTTAGAACGTAATCTAATTCTTAGCCGTTAAGCAATCATAATTTTGAACATTGCACGCGCTTAGAACGTAATCTAATTCTTAGCCGTTAAGCAATCATAATTTTGAACATTGCACGCGCTTAGAACGTAATCTAATTCTTAGCCGTTAAGCAATCATAATTTTGAACATTGCACG